>CM039514.1:43818795-43845736 GCA_022432975.1 Begonia masoniana | reverse complement strand
TTCTAAAACAAAAATAACCCCTCTTCTGCATGATTGTCCGCATTTATTCTTCTATGGCAATCTAAGAATATGTTACTTTTTAGCATTCATTTGGTCTTTCCATGTTTAGACGCTATTTACTGTTGCTTATTGTGTTTAATGGAAGAAATGTTGTTTTTGCAGATGGTTTTATGATGAACTTACAGGCCAATTTCAATCTGTTACCAGTTAACACAATGTCCATCACATTTCTTGATTACTTGGATTCTGACCTTAACCAGTGAACATCCAAGTGCTATAAACTACTCAGGTTTTCACCAACCGGTTGTTTATCCATGCTCTATTCAGCCTTTTTCTTTTTCAATATCAAGTCTTTATGTTGGTGATGGTGAATAGAGAAGAAAATGATTGGCTTATAAATAAAAATCACACTTATGATTGATCATATTTCAAAAATTAGGTGGTGTTTATATTTAGAATTTGTTATCTTTTTGATAGGACCCTGTTTTGCTGCGAATTTTAGAGCGCAACTCTCTCCCGACTAATGCTAAGAAATTAAAAATAAACTGAAAACTTGATTAATTATTCTCTGCCTTCTCCAAAGGAGATTACAAAGGTATTTAAATAGACCCTAAACAGACTCCTAATCCAATTGGGAAACTAACTCCTAATCCAATTGAGAAACTAACTCCTAATCCAATTTAGAAAACTAACTCCTAATCCAATTAGGAAACTAATCTAACAAAATAGAAAAAATAATAACTTATTAAATTACTAATTAACGAATTCATTTTCTTGGCTGATGTCGATGCCTCACATATGTTTGTAGGGGTATATCATTACTTCCCCCCCAACGAACAACCTTGTCCTCAAGGTTGAAATCTGGAAACTGTTGGCGTAGCAGATCATAGGACTCCCACGTAGCTTCGTACCCTGGCAGTCCAGTTCATGTCACGCGAACTTCTTTGCGCCCATCAGGCCCAATGCGGACGTCCTCCAATTCGGATGGTGTCATACGGATAGTGAGATCCTCGGTCAATGAAACCGGCAGAGTAGGAGAACTATCGTTGTCCCCGATAGCCTTCCGCAATTGAGAGATATGAAAAACCGGATGAATGGCTGCAGATGGAGGTAATTGTAGTTTATAAGCCACAGCACCGATCTTTTCTAAAACCACAAATGGGCCATAATATCTTGGTGCCAATTTCGCATTCCCGCGGGTCGAAACACTGCGCTGCCTATATGGTTGCAACTTCAAATACACTCGGTCCCCTACTTGAAATTCAATATTGCGACGGTGGGTGTCCGCCTGGCGTTTCATTACCTGTTGTGCACGTTCGAGATGACGCTTCAACTCCTTCAAACGCTCGTCTCGCTCCACCAAATATTCTTCCACTTGAGACACTGGGGTCACTTTATGGCCATAATGGATGATGGGTGGTGGGTCACGCCCATAGAGGATCTTGAAAGGTGTGACGTGGTCCGCTGAGTGATAAGAGGTATTATAAGAATACTCCGTCCACGCTAACCAAGTTGCCCACTTACGCGGATTTTTCGATGCAAAACAACGGAGATATGTCTCGACTGTTCGGTTTACCACTTCGGTTTGCCCATCTGTTTGCGGGTGAAATGCCGTGCTCCGCCGAAGTGACGTGCCTTGCATACGAAATAGCTCCTTCCAAAAATGACTGAGGAATACCTTGTCCCTGTCCGAAACAATAGACTCTGGTACCCCATGTAAGCGCACCACTTCGCGTATGAAAACCCCAGCGACTGATACAGACGTGAACGGATGACGCAAAGGAATAAAATGAGCATATTTGCTCAACCGATCAACCACCACAAAAATGACAGAATACCCCTCTGATTTTGGAAGACCTTCAATGAAATCCATAGAAATTTCTGACCAAACTTGCTCGGGCAATTGCAACGGCTGTAACAGCCCACTTGGAGCCATCGCCAAATACTTGTTGCGCTGACATATATCACACCGTGGTATAAATTCCTCAACATGCTGTTTCAAACCCACCCAGTATAACTCGGTGGCGATACGTTTGTAGGTTCGTAGCACACCTGCGTGTCCTCCTATGGCGCTGCCATGAAATTCTTGAAGTAATCGCGGAATAAGTGGAAAAGTCCGAGGCAATACCAACCGACCGTTAAATAGTAGGTGGGTGTCCATAATAGAATATTCAGCAAATCTAGGGTCCTGTCGTTCAACAGCTGCCCGAACCTCTTTTAATTCATTGGATTCATAATTCTCACGCAGCAATAAATTGCGGTCCAACACCACGGGTGCGGAAAGGGCAGACAACCCCGGTTCGTCCTTGCGTGACAGCGCGTCAGCCGCGCGATTCCCCACTCCCGGACGAAACTCGATCTCGAAAGTATACCCCAAGAGCTTGGACAACCACTTCTGATGAGTCTCGGCAACTAAACGTTGGTCAAGTAGAAATTTCAGACTCCGCTGATCTGTTCGCACCACAAACTGGCGCCCTAACAAGTACGGCCGCCACTTTTGGATGGCGAAAACAATTGCCATTAACTCCCGTTCATAAACCGATCGCAAGTGAGTGCGAGGCGATAGGATCTGGCTGAAATAAGCTATAGGTTGTTGGTTTTGCATCAACACCGCGCCAAGTCCGTACCCTGAGGCATCTGTCTCGACCACAAACGTTTGTTGAAAGTTAGGCAGTGCTAAAACCGGAACGGTAGTCATGGCGAGCTTCAACTGCTCAAAGGCTTGCTGAGCATCCTCTCCCCAATGAAAGTTGTCTTTTTTAAGCTGGTCTGTTAGAGCCGAGGCAATAGAGCTGTACCCCCGTACGAATCGCCGATAATAGCCAGTCAGCCCTAAGAATCCCCGCAAAGCTTTCAAAGAACGAGGTGTCGGCCAATTCAGCATTGCTGTTATTTTGGTAAGGTCGGCGGACACCCCTTCCGCGGAAACAATATGCCCCAAATACTCGACTCGTGAGAGCGAAAATGAACACTTCTTCAAATTTGCATATAGTTTGTGCTCGCGCGAGGTGTCTAATACAAGCCGCAAATGAACTAGATGATCCTGCAATGACTTGCTATAAACCAGAATGTCATCGAAGAAAACTAAAACACATTGACGTAAAAAGGATCGAAACACCTTATTCATCAAGGATTGGAATGTGGCAGGTGCATTCGTGAGACCAAAAGGCATTACCAAGAACTCGTAATGCCCTTCGTGGGTTCGAAACGCAGTTTTTGGCACATCCTCGGCCCGCATTTGAATCTGATGATAGCCGGATTTCAAATCAATCTTGGTAAAAACAGTTGCCCCGTGAAGCTCGTCCAATAATTCATCAATTATTGGAATAGGAAATTTATCTGGGACCGTTTCCTTATTGAGTGCCCGATAGTCGATACAAAAACGCCAATTGCCATCTTTTTTCTTCACAAGGAGGATCGGACTAGAGAAAGGGCTCGTACTCGGTTGAATGATCCCTACCGCTAACATCTCCCGTACTAACCGCTCAATCTCGTCTTTTTGAATATGGGGGTATCGATAAGGCCGTACACTAATGGGTGTGATACCCTCACAGAGTACTATCTTGTGCACATGATCACGTGGGGGTGGTAGCCCCAGCGGCATGTTAAAAACATCGTCAAATTCTTCCAAGAGTGCCGATAAGGCGGGTGGCTGATCAGAACCCTCTTCCTTAGAAGACGTCGAATGGAGTGGGCTGGTCTCTAGCTGTCGCACTTCCACCCAAACCGTGGAGACTGGTTTGGATAACAAACGCTGCATTGCCTTCAACGATACTTGAGAGCGACACAGGCTGTGATCTCCTTGTAACTGCACTGTCTGGCCGTCCACCACATATGTCATGGTAAGCTGCTTCCAATCAGTTGTTGTGGGTCCCAACGTACGTAACCAAGCCATACCGAGGATCACATCCGTGCAACCGAGAGGAAGAACCAAAAAATCAGCACGGACATGGACTGCCTGGAGGACCAAAGCCATGTTTTGACAAATGCCACCTTCCTGTTCGACCGCCCCGTTGCCCATAGTGACCCCAAATACTCCTTTGTCAAAAACCGGTAGGCCAAGTACGTCGACGATCCGAGAGGAGATGAAATTGTGCGTTGCGCCGCTATCAATAAGGACCACTACGTTTAGACCGCTGATATCCCCATGTAGCTTCATCGTTTTAGTCTGTGTGAATCCCACAATTGAGTTCAAGGTCACCTCGGCCACATCAAGGTGAGGGTGGTCGTCGTCCTTGTCCATTCTTTCTGTATCATCGGTGGGTTCTGGATCTTCGCTCAACAATAGAACTTGCAAGGAAGCTCCCTTGCACTTATGTCCCGGAAAGAACCGATCATCACACTTAAAACAGAGACCTTTGGAGCGTCTCTCTTGCTGCTCTGTCGGTGTCAGTTTTCTTCCTTCAGCTAACGGACCCGTGTGGGTTGTGCTTTGCGGTCTTTGTTCTGCTCGCCCATTGTTCAGTGTTCCTGGAATTCGAGCCGGAATTACAGGTCGTACTCCCTGGTTCCAAGTTCCCCCTCGTCCCAAACGTTTGATACGACGTTGGTCCTCTATCAGTTGCGCCATAGTCATTGCATTTGCTAGAGTCCGTGTGGCTAATGTTCGCACTGCTGCTTTCAAATCCGGTTTCAACCCCTTTAAGAAATTTGCAGTGAGGTCAGCGTCTGAAAACCCTTGCATTTGGCTGGATAGCAACTCGAAGCGATCGCGGTAGTCCATTACAGAGCCTGTCTGAGTGATGCCAAAAAACTGTTCGCTCGGGCTGCCATCTTGGACTGGTCGGAAGCGTTCTAACAAACCGGCTTTGAACTCCCCCCATGATCTTAATGGTTGGCGTTCTTCACGCCATCGAAACCAAGTGAGGGCTCTCCCCTCCATGCACAGCCCTGCCGCCATCAATTGTCCGGCCTCAGTAAGGTCGTTGACTGCAAAATATCGTTCAGCTCGAAACACCCAATCGTGCGCCTCAGTTCCATCGCAAATCGGCATCTTCAGTTTTCGAATGCGGTTATCAAACCCAGCCGCACCACGAAATCCCCAAGGTCGGGGTTCTCTGCCCCCGTTCATCTGCCTTGTATCTTGACCTAGGTGACGCTGTTCTCCCCCATGTTGAGGGCCTACCCAGGTGTGACCAGCCCATGTTTGGCCCATGTTGGGCCCATTGTGTAGTTGAGTATTATGATCAAAAAATTGTCCCCTCATCGTGGATATCTCTGGGCCCTGAGCACTGCTGGCCATCCATGGTTGACCCAGCCCCCCACTCGTTGACCATGGTTGGAGGCCAGGATGAGGTTGCTGCCCGGAAGGCGGCCAGCCTTGCGGTGCGTGAGTGTGATTCCAGTAGATGCCAGCACTGGGCAGACCTCCTGCTCCTTCGCCCTCTACCGATGGGTTGATGTAACCCTGCCCAGTCATCGGAACCAAAGGCCAAACCAGCCCTGGGTATTGCGGCGTCAGTCCCGCTGGGCCCGTCAGCACCGGAAGGGATCCGGTTCCGGCGTGTGGAAGCTCCGACGCCGCAGTTAGGACCTGTGTGTGCTGCGCAGAACTGTTCGCCCCACCTCCTGAAGATGATTCGTCGCCGCTCCTATGTTCCAGAGTGGACGGCGCGGCTGGGGGACGTTGCTCGACAATTGTACGCAGAATTTCTTCTATTTTTGTGAATCGATTATCCCAACGTGTCTCTATTCCCTCGATTGTTGCCTTAATTTCGGTCATACTTGCTCCCAAAGATCCATATTGCTCCTCTAACGCCTCAATCTTCTTTCCTTGTGCCATTGGTCCCAGAAAGGTGCTATGATACCAAATTGATAGGACTTTGTTTTGCTGCGAATTTTAGAGCGCAACTCTCTCCCGACTAATGCTAAGAAATTAAAAATAAATTGAAAACTTGATTAATTATTCTCTGCCTTCTCCAAAGGAGATTACAAAGGTATTTAAATAGACCCTAAACAGACTCCTAATCCAATTGGAAAACTAACTCTTAATCTAATTTAGAAAACTAACTCCTAATCCAATTAGGAAACTAATCTAACAAAATAGAAAAAATAATAACTTATTAAATTACTAATTAACGAATTCATTTTCTTGGCTGATGTCGACGCCTCACATATGTTTGTAGGGGTATATCACTTTTTTATACACAACTTTCCTAATGCTTGATCTGGGTTTTATCAAAATAAGTTTCTGCCTTGTAACATCTTAATTGAAAGTGACTGACGCTGATGTTGGTATTTGTGCACCAAGTTTGGATTTCTCGTTAATGGCTGGTTGATGAAGACCTATGTTTCTGTTTGTTTCCACGCAGGTATCCAGCCTCCAGCTAGTGGATCCTCCTGGTCAATTAGTTAAAGTTCATCTCCTTGTATAATAATATATATTTGAATTAGTATTAGTTTGTAACACCTTTATTCCCAGCTTCTATCGCATTATAGAATGTATTTGTGTAATGAAATTTAGGCAATTTCATTTCGACTTCGTTTCTTTGGAGGATCTAATTTTATATTGAATAATTTGTATCTATGAATAAGATAACACAAGAATCGCAGTAGAGTGTAAAATCATAACGCAAAAACATCGAAGAATCTGTTTTATACAATTTACAAAGTAATAAAACTTGCATAATGACTAAAAAATAGAAGTTATAAAGAATTAAAACCCAAATCATTGGAATTCATATAGAGTTAAGATGTGCGTAGAGGTTTGTCAATGCCATTTACAGACGAAACCAGATCAAACACATTCGAAAATTAATAAAAAAGCCAAGTTTTGGTACACAACTCAATGGAAAAGCAATCAATGGCCAGCAGAAGGGTTTGTCAACAGGTCAAGTGATTTAATCAAAAAATCGACAGCAACCGAAACATCATCAAATGCAAGTGCCCCAACTGCGAACCTAGCAGCCTTGTGAGCCTCGGCAATCTTCTCGGGTGGAGGCATGTAATCACTATTATATTGGTAAGACTTTGGAGCACTTGGCCCCGGCTCCGAGGGCATCCCATCACGACCACCCATTTGGTTTTGCGAGGCAGATGGATAGTTTGTGTTTGCAATTTGTTGAGAGGTGTAAAAAGAATCAGACCCTTGATAGTATAAAGGGGAATGGGATGGTGCTGGAGGGAGAGATTGAGATGGGACAGATGGGAGAGTACTATCTGTAAAACTTGGATAAGATTGAAAATGGGGATAATTGTAGGGGGAGGTTTCATGAGGAAGATTATGAGGCAAATGCTGAGGTTCTTGTGGGTAAGGTTGATGATAGGACTGAGAATAAGTGGAATTATCTGGTTCATTTGATGGGGGAGGATGAAACTCATGAGCATTGTAGTTTGTTCTCTGGTAAATAGGAGGTGATGGTGGAATGTTCGAGTTGACGTCGTCGAAGAAGTTGGTCGGATGAGGACTATTTGTAGAACTCAGATGGCTGGTCTTGTCATGAAACGAAGGAGATGGTGAAATGCTCGAAGGACGGTTGTGGTCAACTTTCTCGTAAAATTGAGGTGATGGGTCCGGGCTCATTTGAGGACGGGAATCTACATTCTCCCCCGATCCTTGATCCTGCAAAAAACATTATTAGAAAGTGGCTCACAAAGAATTTCTCCTCCAGAAACCATCAAATCTACCAGGCAAAATGAGACTTGTAAAGCACACTGTGAAACATGTCCACTTCATACAGAAAAATAGTCAAGACTTACTCCAAAAAATGTTGTAATTTCTATTTTAAGTAAAATAGACAAGTTTCAGGATATGAAAGCAAGCATCATTGTGGTAGTTTTCCTAATAATTTCTATTACTCCTTAGAAACTTTTTCACCATGATAAGTTTGAGTTTTGTTCTATCAATGCCAATTGCTCAAAATTGAAACAGTTAAGCTGAGACGTACATATGTGCTTTTATTTGAAGGAAGAGACAGATCTTCATCCCCAGATGGAGGACCAGCTATGGGCTTCCGTCCCTCTTTTATTGCTTTCCTAATATCTGCTGCTTTCCAAACTGCATACTTTTGTTTCTGCTCGAGCTGTAATTCCCACCGTCACCGTATCAGAACAGAAGAAAAAAAATTTACATTAAACGCATTGCAGGAGAAATTGTTTCAATATCAGAATCTTACATCAGGTTGAAGCGGGCCGAACTGGTTAAGAATCTCGAAAAAAATGCTTGCAGCATAAAATGTTTTGGCAGTATTTCTGTCAAAAAATTCTCAAAAAAATTGGAATATCAAATGCTAAATTATGTCTTTCATAATGAATAACAAATGCAACCATAAGTTAAGAAAGTAAATTAGCAAGACAAAGGGAAGAAAGATCCCAAGTAGAAGAGAAATTATAACATTATCGAAATAATGGAAATAATCTTAGGCTTCTTTTTCATCATGCCCGAGAGACAAGCAAAACGATCATATGTGTGACCTTTTCACCCAATGCCCTCAAGCCTCAATATATTTGTAAGACTATAGCCACTCTAGACCTCAATGTAGTTCTTCATGTCCACAGGATTATGACAACATACATGTCTATGTAGACTTATTATGACCTTTCATATGTTATAACTATGGAAACTCAAATACTTGAAAGAAGCCTAGCAAATAAAGAATATCAGTCAATCCACATTTATGCATCAACATTTCAATTTTTCATAAATACTAGAGTCCAAAATACTAGTGCTTAATCTAAAATGTTCAAACTGGTCTTTGAGAAGCTCAAAGTAAGGAAGGGTCAAAGTACTTGAGCAGTTGTTGTTAAAACAAAACGTACAGCAAATCAAAATGTGAAGGAAACTTGTCATGAATTCACATTTTATGATGAATGCAAACCCAGCTTAATGGAAACCATGAAAAGGAAATCTTTAAGGTTACAGCTACAAAATACATCTAGATTCATTATTATGTTCTTCGTCCTCCATATGATTAAGTAGATAAAAAATTAATAAGAAATTGAATTACATATCTGCTCTCCCAGCACGATCTTGCTTGTCTGCCTTTGCGAAGACATTTAACGCAAATCCCTCAACATGTAAATTGTCATCAGGTCCTAACTTCAGTGACTTCTTGTCCTGGAAAAAGAAAAAACATTAAATACTTTTTTCTGATAAGAAATCAGATTCTATAACAAAAAAATAAATAAAGAAAAACACCAACAACATTAACAAAGGAGAAATCTACAAAGGAAACTACCATGAAAAATTTTATAATTCAAAGTGATACCTTCCACTCCCAAACAAGGTATTACAAAAAGTACATAAATTCTCAACATTCAATGACTCTTTCCAAAACTCATAATTCCTTTTATTCCAATAAACCAAAACATGCCAAGTGAAGCAAGTTTGGAAACTTTAAACCTCTCTCAATGCCAAAGCCTCTGATACAAGCAAAACTTTTTCATTAGATGAATACCAAGCCAATTCTTCACCCTTGACCACACTAACCACCTCGCAATTATATGTAAAGATGATTCAGGCACACATAATGATCTGCCACGGAAACCGCTCACAAAATTCCGAACCAATGAATTTTCTAACAACTTTGCTAATTTTGTAAGTTAAGCATTTAGTGACAACTTGAAGAAGAAATCAAGCCCTAAATGCAAGGTACGAGGAGAAGACAAACCAATCGGATCCTTTGACCATTCGCATGAAACCCAATCCGAGTATCTTCTTCAAATACAACATAACTCTTAAGATTAACTTAAAGTTTGAGGACCATGGTCACTTAAAGGAAGAACCAAGCTTCAAAGAGCCAAGAGAAAGTTCAAATACTTGGCACATTTCGAAGACGCCAAGGAGGCCAAGTCCAAGAGCAATTTGGAACAAAAAATCTTCATGGATGAGAGCCATGGCCGAAAATCAAGACAGCTCATTTAATCCAATTTTGTGTTTATTTATTTTGAATATTTGCTGAACATTATGGTTTCATATTTTGTATTTTTTATGGTGGGGACTATTTTGTGAAGAGGAGAGAACCACATGGCAAGAGGAGACCATAAAGTGATTGGTTACCCCTTTTGGCCGACCACCCCCTCCTTCCACTTTCATTTTACCTTTTTTGTATTAGTCTTCTCTTTAGGTTGTAAACCCTAATCTTGTGATGGTATTTATACCACTCTTATGGGTTGCTAATGGCAGCACGTTTGGGAATAGAAAATTTAAATTCGTCTTCGTCCAAACCTTGAAGATTTCAAGCATCAAGTCGCCTCTCTCATCAGTGAGTCATATCTGATCGAGTGTGTGTTTTGGCTTCCATCTTTGTGAATGTAGTGGAATCCATTGTATTGCTCCATTCTCTACCTCTTCCTCTGAATGTAGAACATTCAGCAAAGGTGTATCAAACTCTCATCACAGCAAGTTGGAGTGTTCATCCTCAAAGAGAGCCAAAGACCCGAGAAGGGTGCATCATTATCATTTTTCGAACCAACGAACACCACTTCATTCATATCTTTTCATCCCCAACTATTCATCCCCTCACACAATCAACTTCACACATATAGATTCAACCTGCCACAAAAATCGCATTCATTCGTTTTCACACGAGAGAATTATGTCTCACCAAAGTTAGTATATTGTTCTCGGCCAAAGCAGTAATCTGAGCTCCGATGACCTCCAGTATTTCAATCATAACTTTCGTTCCACATCGACTTAGGTCGTAATATTTTGAAGGTTCATTTCCAACATCCAGGGCTAGAAGTTGTTAAAATTTCAGCCCCAAAAGCTAAGTATAGCTCGAGTTGTTGCTGTTCAAAGTTGTTGTCCGTTTCTAGCAAAACAGCACAAGCTCGATTTTCATGTGCTTTGAAGTTCCCCCTTTTGAAGCACATCACATAAAGATATTGAGGAGGGAGATGGTTGAGTTAATATTAAAGAATAGTTTAAACAACACTATATAAAGATTGCGAACATAGCACATTACTAACAAAACAAATAGCAGTAAGCAATACTGTTAAGTATATAAAAAAAAAAAAGCAAAAAAGAAGAAAAACTTGAATGTAAGAAACTAAAAACAGAGTTCTAAGTTAAAGTTGCACCGATACTTTAATGAATAGAATGATGCAAAGAAGAGAAAACACGAACAACGAGACAGCACAAGCACAGGCAGGTAATTGAGTATGACAAATGTCATTATTGATTTTTGAGAGTATAAAGTAATATATTTAATCCTTATTAGAAGTCTCCAAATGGAACACTACTAAATGATTTTTACCCATATTGCTCCTATATGGTTGAGGAGCTTATAAAAAATTTATATGCCTCTCTCTTTGACTTGGACTTCTCTAAAACAAAAATTAGTCTTAAAAAATGAAACTCGAGAAAGACCTATGCAATAAGAAGAGAAAGAGAGAGAGAGAGAGCTTGAAAAGTAGCGTGATAAACAAAACAAAACTGAATTATACGACTTTGTTGTAAGGTATTGCAAAATAAATCCTTAACCCCTTCTTTTCATAAAAAAAAAACCCTACTCCTAGAGTTTCCAATAGTATAAAATAAGCTCTACGGAACCAGCTTCCAAATCTCTCTACTGCCTTCCTAGTTCCAAACCTCAACCACAAGATCAGCAACAGAATTCAGCATGACCCAGAAACCACAGACTAACTCCACATAGAAAAAAAGAACCTTGAAAATGGAGCAAAAGATTATCAGCATCACAGAGAGACAGCCCAATTAATAAAATTCGACATCAATCTCTACCAATCACATAGACCGAGCTCATCAAACCAGTAAATTAAAAAAAAAAAAAAAAACTAAGATTCCGTCAGCAAAATTCATACCTCAAAAAACATACAATTTCAGGAAAACTGACCTTTTCAAGCTGCTTCATGAGAGAAATAAGGAGGGCGTTGGTAGTCTTGGTACGTTCACTCTGAGGGACCTTTAGCCCTTTCTCCATCGCATACAGCCGACCTGAAAAAGAGAATACGCCGTACCCATAAACACACGATCTTGTTCGAAGGAGTTTCGTGGTAAAAGAAGCGAGAGAATTACAGTAATAAGCAACAAGAGGTTCGTGCTTCTGTAGCTCATCTGCTCGCTGTAAGTAGGGCAATAGGAGCTTGGCGGGCTCGTTCTCAGTCGCCATGAATGGAAGGAAAAAGGAAAGAGACAGAGACAGAGAGAGAGAGAGAGAGAGAGAGAGAGAGAGAGAGAGAGATTTTGGGTTTAGCTTGCGAAATTGCGTCGAGGAGAGGCCGTTTTCATCCTCCTGCTCCGGGTCCAACTCCACGTGCCTGTGAGCCTGTCTAGTGTCTGAGCTTTAATACGCCGTCGTTTGTCAGTAGTACGGTCAATGTCTTAATACGGCGTCGTTTTACATATTAGCATTTCAATTTTCAAAATCCTGAATTTTATTTTATAAGAATAACTCTTTTAACTTAAAATATTACAAATTATTATTTTTATAAAAATAACTCTTTTAATTTAAAATATTAGAAATTAATCCATTATTTATAAGAAAATCGCTAAAAGAAACCCTTTCTGTCACTTGATTTTTTGAGAAGATCTTTCTCTAGCTTGAATTTTTCATCTCATCTTTCTCTAAAAATCACCAAAATGCCCAAGCCATTCTAAGATAAATTTGATTTTTTTTTAAAATAAAAACGTCAAACAGAAAAAATCATTCAAGAATCATTATTACTTTGACACGATTCTTCTAGCTATAGAGGGCTTAATTGTTAATTCTCACAAATTTACAGAGTATATTGTCTAAAAACAAGTCTGAGAACCTACTTACTCTTCATCTTTAAGTTTAAAAACCAATATACAATTTATCATGATAAATAAATAATATAACTTTTTATATTAGATTATATCGAGTAATATTCTACTTTTTTTTTTTTTAATATATAGTGTCCTTAAATGGTTTTCTTTTAATTCTCAATGGTTCAAACTAATCAAACTTGAAGTCAAAATCAAAGTTAACAAACTGATAATTTAAATTTACGCCCGCAAGAACATGTCCGCAATTAAATAACATAAATTGAGTATAAAAACCAAGAATTACAGACATAAATTAAGAATAAATAAAAAATTACACTTCAATTAACTAGAATCAAGAACATCAATCAGCTTAAGATATTATTTTAGTAGTCGCAGTTAAATCATGATTTTAGTCAAATTTTGTTAACATGAGTGGTTTAGATTTAGGAAGCAGAGACAAAAAGAAGAGCATCCTACCATTAAGAGGTGCATATAGAGATGTGTAGACATAAAAGAGAAGCACAGAACAAGCCTCCCAAATGTTACAACAACAACAACAACATGCATTAACTCTATAAAGCTAGTAATATCGGCTAAAGTATGGACATACCGCTTATGGTGAAGCTGAATCGGGTGGATTACTGTCGGAAATGTTCGATGCCGAGTCCTCTTTTGTGATGGCGACGTAATTTGCGGGGGCTGCGAGCCTTGTACTATCCCTTCTTCCTTCTCTCGATGTCGATTTAGCTCCGTTTTGATGATGATTGCCAGATAAACGTCTTCCCGGGGTGGGCGTTCCGTTACCACTTCCATTTGCCCGGGTGTCCATAGGCTTTTTCGTGCTGATTGTGCGAACTGGGGTAGGCTTTGAACCGAGACTGGCTTCTTGGTCTGTGTTTTGCTGCTCATTATACTTTTTGCTGTCCTGCTGGGTGAGTACAAGACAACAAATAGTGTGACTAGATGGTTCTATTAGTCTGTAACTCAGTGTAACAGATAATTTCAATAGAAGCGGCGTATTTTTAGATTAAAGAAATTAATCAAACCGTCTGAAAAATCACACTTTCGCATTGTTATAACTTATAAGCCGATATTGACTGTGAATTCATAATGTATTAGTTTCGGATTATTTAGTACTTACTCTCATCCTTCGTTTTTCTTCCTCTCTTTGATGCCTGAGCATGACATACTCATCTAGCATGGCAAGAAGAGGAACACCGTCATAGCTAAATAATACGCCTCGATCTTCTTGCCAGGCTCGAGTTTTGGCAACCAATGAGTCAACAAGAGCTGCACAATAAGCACAATTCATTCTCAATGTAAATAATGCAAATTTGTGGCTATTCTAAACCACCAACCTATTGTAATATTTTTTAGAAAATAAAAAACTGTATAAAAAAAAATTAAAAAAAAAAATTGTATATTTGTATTGCTTAAGCTTTATTACTAGATCAAAATTCTTCCGCCATTAACAGAACCACAACAAAATTATGTTTTTTAATTACATGAAGAAGACTTGGGAGTTATAACGACTATTGTTCAGAGTAATTATCAAAAATGAATTTAACCATGAATCCAATAGCAATTAGAAGTTAAATGCTTGAAACTAAGTAAATGAAGATACAAATGCACATACATATTGATGCACACCCTCGGGCAATGCAGGATCAAACTTTTTTAAAAATAGAGCAGAAAATTTTTGGCTCTAAATACCTGGAATTTTATTGACGAGAACTCTAGCTTTCTCTGCACGCTTAAGGTTTAAATGTGCTCCCCTACTTGAATTGTACCTATTGTCATCCTGCAAGTTTTTTTTCTTAGACTTCAGAACAAGAATATCGACCATGAAAATAATATGGTCAATGAAACTTTTCTCTTTACAGTAAAGACTAGGAAGTATTATTAGTATCCCTTCTCTCAACGTATGTGTTGAAATATATTATTGTCTAATCTTTACGTAAATAATTTAGAATTACTAAATTTTACTAATTTGTAGAAATTAAAATATTTTACAGTATATTTAGTTTATTCTCTAGTTTAGATTATTCTTTCCTTATTTACTAGGGTCTTGGCTCTAATATGGTATCAAAACTTAGTTTGTGAAACTTCTCCAAATCTCCCATGTTCCAGCGAAGTAGAAACCCTAACTGCCTTCCAACGAAAGTGGAGGTCACTGTGGACCTCCTAATTGCGAACTTCGGTCGAAGAAGAAACCCTAGCTTCTGTCCTAGGTTGAGCAGATTATCATTCTCCTTGTTCTGCTACCTCCCAGTCGCAAACTTCGGTCGAAGCAATAGTCGTTCTGGTTGCACAACAATAGTCAGCCGAGCGTGTTTCTTCATCTGTTCGCAGCAATAGTCGTTCTGTTCGATTGAAATCTGTTCGGCCGAGCAGTGAGCAAGGTCTGTTTCGGTCGTTGGTCAAGCAGAAGTAGTCGGTCGAATTCATGTCTCTGTTCATTTGTAGGCAGCAAGTGGATTTTCACAATCAAGTATAACTCTGATGACTCGATAGAAAGATACAAAGTCTTATTAAAACCTGCAGCCTATATTATGTGGAAACATTGCCCTAGTTGTCAAACTCAACACTGTTAGGATCTTACTTTCACTGGCTGCTAAACCTAGATTGACCTCTGTTACAGTTTGATGTTAAGAATGTTTTTCTTAATAGTGATTTAGAAGAAGAGGTGTTTATGCAAGTGCCTCCCGGTTTTGATAATGCAAGTGTAGTAGGGAAAGTCTGCATACTAAAAAAGTCTTCATACGGGCTCAAGCAATTCCCTCATGCATGGTTTGCGAGGTTCGCAAGGGCTGTCAAGAAACACGGCTATTCACAAGCTCAATCAGATCATATTTTTTTTCTATAAACACACCTCAGGAGGTAAAATTGCTATTTTGACTGTGTATGTGAATGATATAATAATGACAGTAAATGATAAAATGGAGCTATCAACTTTGAAGATGCTTCTAACTCATCAGTTTGAGCTTAAAGACTTGGGAAATCTCAAGTTCTTCCTAGGTATGGAAGTAGCTAGATCAAATAATGAAATTGCTATATCTCAGAGGAAGTATGTGTTTGATCTTCTCAAAGAGACAGGTATCCTCGGATGCAAGTCTAATTCAACACCTATTGATCCTAATCAGAAACTCAATCAAGGTAAGAATGAGGTGCATGTGGACAAAGTCTGATATTAGAAACTGGTTAGAAAATTAATTTACTTGCCTCATACAAGGCCTGCTATAGCATTTGTCGTTGGCCTAGTAAGCCAATTCATACATTATCCAACTGAAGATCACATCAAGACTGTTTACAGAATCCTCCACTACCTCAAAGGAAGTCCGGGCAAGGACATTATGTTCATGAAAAATCAAAACAGATAAATTGAAGTGTTTACAGATGCTGATGGGACATGATCTAAAACTGACCAGAGGACTACATCAACTATTGGATGTTTGTATGGGGCAACCTTGTGACATGGATGAGCAAAAAACCAAGATGTTGTGGCAAGGAGCAGTGTTGAAACTGAGTTCAGAGCAATGACTCAAAGTGTTTGTGAAGTTATTTGGCTTAGAACTATCCTAAAAAGAACTTAAAGATCAGGACTGATAAGCCAATAAACTGTTTTGTGACAATAAGTCAGCCATCAACAGTGGATATAATCCAGTGCAACACGACATAACAAAACATGTGGAGATTGATCATTATTTCATCAAAGAAATACTCGAAAGAGGGGAAATTTGTATGCCATATGTACCAACATCTGAACAACTAGCAGATGTTCTCACAAAAGGGCTCTTCAAGTAGGTGTTTAAAGATCTTCTAGTGAATCTTGGCATGATTGACATTTTTGCTCCAGCTTGAGTGGAAGTGTTGAGATATATTATTGTCTACACTTTGTGTAGATAATTTAAAGTTATTAAATTTTACTGATTTACATGGATTAGAATATTTTACTGTATATGTGCATTTAATTTATTCTCTAGTTTAGATTATTCTTTCCTTATTTACTAGGGTCTTGTACATGTATATATATTATAAATCAATGAGTAAGAAGGGCTCAGTGGACGATCTGTTGGATGTGTTTACACCGACCCATAGAGGTTAGGCTCCAATACCAAGTGATATGAGAAACTCATAACTCTACTATAAAAGCCCGCTCAAGAGTGAAGATTTGGACCAACTTATATACTAACTCAGGCGACCCTCTGGAACCGATATGGGATTCACATAATCATTTACTTGATAACTTTGGTTGCGTTGGTAAATTTTGATTTGGACCAAGTGACTCATACTTCATCAAACATATTACTAAGTCTTAATTACGCGTCCTTGAAGATTCTCAGATTCTCAATACACGTGGTTCTTATCATTTCAAGTCGAAACTTTGAAGATGAAATAATTAACTTAGGTTCTAACCACAAGTCCAGTAACGGTCAACCTCATTTGCCTGATTGCTTCAGTTCTGTTGAAAAAAATAGATTGAAGACAAGTTTCTTATACTTCATCAAACGCGTTACTAAGTCTTAATTACGCATCCTTAAAGGTTCTCAGATTCTTAATACAAGTGGTTCTCATCACTTCAAGTTGAAACCTTGAAGATTAAATGAATAACTTAAGTTCTAACCACAAGTCCAGTAACGGTCAACCTCATTTGCTTGATAGCTTCAGTTCTGTTGGAAAAAAATAATTGAAGTCAAGTTTCTTATACTTCATCAAACGCGTTACCAAGTCTTAATCCACAAAGAGGCACCGAAGGTGATAGGGGATCGACCTCTACCATCCATCGGGCGAGGAAAGAGACCCCCTTGAAGGTTTACGGGTTCTCAATACAAGTGGTTCTCATCACTTCAAGTTAAAACCTTAAAGATGAAATACATACCTTATGTTCTAATCACAAGTCCAGTAACGGTCAACCTCATTTACTTGATAACTTTGGTTGCGTTGGTAAAGTTCGATTTGGGCTAAGTTCCTCATATTTCATCAAACACGTTACTAAGTCTTAATTACGCCATCCCTTAAGGTTCATCAGTCTTAATACGTGTTTTCTCATCACCTCACTTTGACACCTTGAGATTACATGAATAACTTAAGTTCTAACCACAAGTCCAGTACGGTCAACCTCATTTGCCTGATTGCTTCAGTTCTGTTGGAAAAAAATAATTGAAGTCAAGTTTTCTTATACTTCATCAAACGCGTTCCAAGTCTTATCCACAAAGCTAGCAACCGAAGGTTAAGGGGATCGACCTCTACATCCATACGGGCGAAGGAAAGAAGACCCCCTTGAAGGTTCTCGATTCTCAATACAAGTGGTTCTCATCACTTCAAGTTAAAACCTTAAAGATGAAATACATACCTTATGTTCTAATCACAAGTCCAGTAACGGTCAACCTCATTTACTTGATAACTTTGGTTGCGTTGGTAAAGTTCGATTTGGGCTAAGTTCCTCATATTTCATCAAACACGTTACTAAGTCTTAATTAAGTGTCCTTGAAGGTTCTCGGATTCTCAATACAAGTGGTTCTCATCACTTCGAAACTTTAAATGATAGATGAAACATGAATACATAAAATATAAAAACAAGCATTTGAAAGGCTTGTACTCTCGTCCTTCCCCGTTTAAAATATAAGTTTAATTCAAATAACATATTTTGGTTAATGTATGTTTTTAATATAGTTTGGGTTAAAATCAATGTAATTATGAAGAGTCACCTAAAGAATTGATATTCATATATGTGTTAGTACATTGGTTCATATATTTAGGTGACTCATTAAGTATTAGTACATGTATTAGATTAAATAGGTGGTTCATGTATTATTTTATACATTTACCAAATAATCCTATAAATAGAATGTGAGTCTAGGCATTTTCAATTCAAGTCATAGCCAAAGCATTTTAATAAAATAGTTTTCTCTCAAATTCTCTCATCTCTACTTTATTTTTTCTTTCTCCAAATATCTCTCTTCCTCATTCCAACAAATTGGTATCAGAGCTCGATTTTTCGATCTTGTAGAAATGTCGAATTCTACATTTCTCTCTTCCAATTCCCTAAACATACCAAAGACAATTACGAGAATTGGTGCATTCATATAAAGGTTTTGCTCGGCTTGCAAGACGTGTGGGAGATTGTCGATAGAGGCTATGAAGAGTCTCGTGGTGATTCCGCCATGACTCCTAACCAAAAGGAGACTCTCCAAAAAACGCTTAAGAGAGATCAACAAGCTTTTACCCTTATTCATCAATGTTTGGATGAAGCCATGTTCTAGAGAGTATCAAATGCAACCACTGTCAAGCAACCATGAGAGATTCTACAAAAATTTTATCAAGACATTGATAAGGTTAAGAAGGTACGTCTTCAAATCCTATGAGGAGAATTTGAAGCGTTGCGCATGCGAGAATCTGGAGTTCATAGCGGGGTTTTTTTTTTTGGTTTTGGCGATCATAAACCAAATGAAGAGATTTGAAGAAAGAATGAAAGATGTTCGCGTCAATCAAAAGGTTCTTCACTCGTTGCATTCTAAGTTTGATTATGTGGTAGTTGCTATCGAGGAGTCCAAGAATTTAGCTATCATGACGGTTGACCAACTCATGGGTTTCTTACAAGCTTATGAAGAGAGAATCAACAAAAAGAAGGAGCTGATCAAGCAAAAGTCTGATTGGAAGTTTGAGATACTTAACTTGCACAAGACCAAATATACTTTTTGAAGTTGGGCTGGTGAGTAGATTAATGGAGTCGCCAACCATGACACATTTCCAGGTGGCGAAGAGGATTCTTCAATATATCAAAAGTACAATGAATTTTGAATTGCTTTATTCATTTTCTGATGAATTTAAGTTTGTTGGATATAGCGATAGCGATTGGAGTGGAGATATAAATGATCGAAAGAGCACAATAGGTTTTGTTTTCTACCTGGGTGCTACAACTTTTACATGAAGTTCGAAGAAACAACAAATTGTTCCTCTATCTACCTGTGAAGTTGAATATGTTGCAACTACATCTTGTGTATGTCCCGCTACATGGCTGAAAAGACTATTGAAAGAATTGCAAATGCCACAAGAAGAAGCTACATAGATTTTTGTTGACAATAAGTCAGCTATTGCATTGGCGAAGAATCTTGTATTTCATGATAGAAGCAAGCACATAGATACGAGGTATCATTTCCTTCGTAACTACATTGCGAAGAGTGAAGTGTAAATAAAGTATGTAAAGACCGATGATCAAGTTGCTGATATTTTTACGAAGTCTCTCAAATATGGCACTTTCAACAATATAAAAATGATGTTCGGAGTTACAAAGAATTAAGCTTAAGGGAGGATGTTGAAAATATAACCTTAATTCCAATAAAATATTTTGGTTAATATACTTTTTTAATATGATTTTGGTTAAAGTCAATGTATTTGTGAAGAGTCACTTAGGGAGTTGAGATTTATGTATGTGTAAGTACATTAGTTCATGTATTTAGGTGACTTATTAATTATTAGTACATGTATTAGATTAAACAAGTAGTTCATGTATTGTTTTATACTGTACCAAATTATCCTATAAATAAGATGTGAGTCGAGGCATTTTCAAATCAAATCATAGCCAAAACATTTCAATAAGATAGTTTTTTCTCATGTTCTCTTTTTTCTTCTTCAAAAATCTCTTTTTTTCGTTCCAACATTCCCCTCCATGAAATTTTCCTCTTTAATCTAAAGTATCCTTTATCTGCCCCATAATAACAAAATACTGAATTATATAATAAGTTTTTACCTTTAAACTACCCTCCCTCCTCCTTTGTTGCCTAATCCTATTTATCTTTTCTCCTTGAATTATAAGTTACCCTTTATGAAGGTTTATTACTGTTCCCCTCCTCTCTCCCATACTTCTTGCCTCCACTTGAGACACTGATTCTTTAGTCGTGAAAATTACTCTAAAATTTTCAAATCTGTTTCATTAAAAAATTGGATTCAAATGCAAAATCAGAAAACTTTTCAGTATAGGCTGATGAGGCCAGCTGCAAATTAACTAAACTGCGATAAAACTTTGAATGTCAAAATCCAACAAATTCGATGGGCAACAAAGGCCCCAAAATATGATGCAAGTTTTATGATCAGATTGATATATAAAACAAAACTGCAGAGAGAGAGTGAGAGAGACCAATTACCCTATTGTAGTCATCTAACCAACTCTCTTCTTCACAAGCTGTCATCCACTTCTCAACCTTGTCCAATATCTCTTTTCTGCTAAGGGCTTCATCTTTTGCTTGAGCTATTTGGTTATCCATGTTAGCAATTAATTCAGCCGGCTCAACGGTACCACTGTCGATCAGTGTCATAATGTTTTCTCGAGCAGCCTCAGAATCTATTTCTATGTGAGTATGAGCAAATATCCCTTCAAGTTCATCCTGCTTCTTGAAAGCAATTTCTTTCATCCGACTAGCTTTGAGCTGATCAAGTCTTTCAACTTCTGTCTCAGCCTTGTTAATGTAAATGAACAAGAAGAGTCAAAATAAGATTTATTTATTCAATATGAGGCTGAAAAATGTTGTTGATTACAAACACCTGCTCGATCAAATCCAGGGCAAGAGCTCCGGGAACAGTCACCTCATCTACTGAAGCAGACATATTACAAGTTATATGGTCGAACATCCTTCTTTCTTCAATGGGAGTGTCCATCAAATTCCAAAGATCAATTAGCTGAGCTGAGAACTCTTGAAGCTGTTGAAATTGAATCATGTCAAATAAATTTGAGAAAAGCAATTTAAAAGCAAAAGCCTAATAGATACCTTATGCAGCCTCTGTTTCTTATCTTGCTTGAGTAATAAGACTGTATTTTCCAGCCTCGATAAAGTATCATCGCTGATGCTTTTGAATTGCACACTGGTAGAGTCATCTAAGCTTGGATGCACCTCGGTGACAGCACTAAAGAAATCCATTCCAAGGACAGCACAAAGATCATGCACAGTGCTCACAAATTCGAGGACTTTTTGCAATCTGTCACTCTGTCAAATTTACACAACAGAATAATAGCACCAACAAAAAATGAGACATGAAATTTTGTGAAATTTACATAAGAAAATTTTAAGAATGAACTAATAATTGACTTTCATTGTTCATCAACTTGTAAAACTTACTTTCTCTTTTTGGAGTTCCTGAAGTTGGAATCTGTACTCTTCCAGTTTTTTCAATGATAGGTCAGCTTCGTCAACTGCTGGAGTCTCATTAAGTTTTAGTTTCCCTGCAATTTCTCCACTTATCTTCTGAATCTGTGATTGTACATCTGAAAACTCCTTCATCCTCACTTCTTTCTGTTTCAATAGTAGTGCAAGTGTTGGCGCTATATCAGCAAGCTGTTCCTTAATTGTTTGAGAAGTTTTCTCTGCCTGTAATAACAATTGGTTAGAAAAAATGAGCACTAACCAAACGCATAATTTCCGGATTCAGAAAACCCAATCTATAAGTAAAAACTCACAATCCCAACAAAGCCTTTTTCTCCTAGAGCTGTCAGAAGATTTGAAAGTTCTAGCTTGCCATCTGACAGTGACTGCAGAAGTTGTGCCCTTGACTTGGCAGCCTGCTCAACCTTTCTCTTGTATACATCCAAGCATTCCTGCTCCAGCTGTAGCAGCATTTTATCCCTCTCTTCATCACTTTCACCAACCTCATTCCAGATTTCCTGCAATCACCATAGATTATGGTCACAAAAAAAAAAATCCATGAACCATATCGAAAAAGTTAACATCAAAATTTATAGTGAACTTCAATGCAAAAAAATTAATTACTTGCAGTTTCTGCAATAGGGAACCACAAGTGGTTTCTCCAAGCAGTGGATTTTGTACATCTGTGACTGCCATTTACGTCAACCGTATCTATCTGAGGTTCAGTAAAGGGTCAAACAAGGACGGAATATACAGGAGAAGATTACTAATAAGGATAGATAAAGAAATGTGACTAAGCAAAAAAAAACTTGAGAATACGGAGAGAATTAACAAATTATAATATGAGAGTTATCCGGTACCTATGAAATAAATTTGCGACCAAACTGAAACTATAAATGTCCCGACAATCGAAATACCCTAAATCGAAAGCCGAACTACACAAATATCTCAAACAAAGCCTGACTTGCAGGCATTCCTCAAAAAAGACAGCTAGAGGATTCCATATCTCGTGACATACACGCTTCAACGCCATATTGTTATGAAAACACAGATTATTGGCTCAATGTTCCGTGATCCAAACTTTCATGCGCTAACTCCTCTAAGTAATACAATTCTAGGAAGCAAACACCAAATAACAAGCATCAAGACCGCAATCCACTATAATCATCCAGGCACATTTCACCAAATACCATTCAACAAGATCCGAATCCAGATTTCTCACATTACCAAAAATTCAAAACCGCAAAATGCACAATCCACATTCCCAGCCACAACAGAACAAGAATAAAACAGCCAAAAACTCTCCGATTCTCTCAATTCAAAATCAGGAGGTCAAACACAGAAAAGAGGCCGAATCAGAAATGAAATCAAAGAGAGAGAAACAGAGAGAGAGAGAGAGGGAGGTGGATATAACAACTAAGTAGCAGCTCGAGAGGTGGAATTGCGAGGAGAGAGAAAGCTCACCGAGATCGTTCACGAAATCTAGGGCTCCAGATCTAAGCGTCTCGGTTTCTTCTCAGAGAGGGAGAGGAAGAAGAAGAAGAAAGAGTAGAGAGTGAGAGAGTAGAAAAAAAAGCATGCAGCACAAAAGAAGAAAGAGACTTAAGTGTGGGTCCCGCATATCCTCCTTTTTTGTCATTTACTTCTTGTCCGAAAATTCATGACCAAACAATGCCCCTAACGCCCGCTCTAATTACGAGAATAGCACTAGCCCCAATTTAATTTTAATTAATTGGATAATATTCAAAATTAAACTATGGAAAAGTGATTACCAAAATAGAACTTAAATATTTTCATTTATAAATTCACCCTTCAAATATCAATAATGTAACAAAATTACCCTGGGCGAATCTCCGTTCTCGGAGAACGGCCCCCCGATCCCTGTGACAATTAAAAATGGGAACCTGTCAAAAATTGTTTTGTTACGTTATTAATACTTTAAGGATGAACTTGTTAACAAAAATAATCCAGGTTCATTTTGTTAATCACCCAATAGTTCGAAAGTAATTTCAAATATTACTCTAATTAATTTTATAAACATAATTTAAAATCAATAAATTAATAATATTACGTTAATTTTCTTATTTTAACAATATAAATATATTTGTTATATAATTAAGGGTTAAATGCATTTTCTGGATCGAACTATCGACTGAGTGCAAAAAATGGATCGAACTATTTTATCGTGCAAAAACTGGCTCGAAGTTTCGATAATGGACGAAAAATGGCTTTCCGGGTACCCGTATACCCTCCGCGGGGAGTGAGTCGGGGAGAACGGGTACCCGATTTCTGCAAACGGGTACCCGTTCTTCCTCGGGGGCGTTTTAGAGGGTGAAGACCCCCCGCGTGCACGTGCGCCTCACGTTCGCGGGGGGTCTTCACCCTCCAAAACGCCCCCGAGGAAGAACGGGTACCCGTTCTCAGAAAGCGGGTACCCGTTCTCCCCGATAATGCTCTTCAGAGGGTGAAGACCCCCCGCGATCAACTTGTCAGTGCCCGTGACGGAGAACGGGTACCCGTTCTTCTGATGCGGCAACCCGTCCTCTGTCAGACCCGTGATCAATTATACGCTCGATCACGGGCTTTGCTGTTGACAACGGGTACCCGTTCTGCATCACCGGGTACCCGTTCTCTGTCAGACCCGTGATCAATTATTTGCTGGATCACGGGCTGAACAGGCGAGAACGGGTACCCGTTGTGCTACAACGGGTACCCGTTCTCCAGGCCTATTTAAAGACCCGACCCTCCCCTCATTTTCTCGTACCACACAACAATCTTCTCTCTTCTTCTCGATCTCTCTCACGCTTCTCCAATATTTTGCTTTCTAGAATTTTCTGATCGTATCAAGCACGATGGATGATATTTCAATTCCAGCGACTGATGCAGACGAGATAGCAAGCTTTGATGTCGATATCAATTGGTATGCTTACGCGACTCCTGCTTATGGCGAGCTTAGAGCATTCGATTACGTAGGTGGAGACGAAGAAATAGAGGTGCGGTCGACCTCCAGAACTCTTGACGAGGAGCTTCGAACACCTGCCGGGTCGGACGTTGACGAGGTGGAAAGCGGACCGGTACGTGAAGAAATCTCATTGAATTTTTATTTGGGGAAAAAATATAGTTCTATAAAGGAAATTAAAGCCGAAATACGCGACTATTCGTTGCAAAATGGTTATGGTATCAAATTCCCTCAAAGCGACAAACGACGACTGACGGCTAAATGCGTAGATGGTTGTGAATGGCGACTGCATGCGTCACGGATGCAAGACGAGGAAACTTATCAAATAAAGAGTTTTCTCAATTCTCACATTTGTGCGAGGGTAGTTGAGAATCCAAACGCTGGAGCAAAGTATATTGCAAATCATTATCTTGACAGGTTTAAAAGTCAACCTATGTGTAACACCCGACATTTTTGCCATGTGATAATTTTCCCGGGGCATTTAATCGGGATTAATATTATATTAATACAACGTATGTTTTGGTTGTAATGATGGAATGTTTAAAGGAAAACCAAACTAAGTGTAATCAAATCAAGTCAATTAGGTTAAAAGCTAATGGAAGGGTAAATGTGGAAGTAATTAAGGTAGGTGGGAGCAAACCAATGGATGAGTGCCAAGTGGCAACTTGTTGAAGAAGATATGTCTTTTCTTCCTCCTACGTGAAGCTCACTTCTACCTCCCCTTTCTGTTTTCTCTTTTCCAGGCGATTGAAACAAAACTTCCACACTTTGTTTCTCCAGCACTTCTCCGTTTTCTTCAGCAAAGGTGAGCGTATTTTACTGCTAACAAGTTTGGACAAGTTTAATGTGAGTTTTTACCGAAGTTTAGGGTTTCGGTTTTTGGTGAAAACTCACTGTTTTGGATGAAAACACGTTGGTGTGTTTTCTAAAGTGTTTAAGCGTGCTTGCTGCATATCCTACAAGTTATTTGTTAGCTTTTGCAGCTTGTTGAGTTTCCTTTACATGCATACTACAGGTCAGAGCACCCCAGGAACATTCGAGCACCTGACACCGCCGCAAACAGGTAAGTTCATGTAAGTTCATGCACCTACGTTGGCCCTTAAGGCCCTACAACTTGGAGGTACTAGGTTTGGTTCGGGTAGTTAGGATTTCAGGTTATGTTTTAAGTTAAACATGTTTCCATTATATTCTGTTTTCCCTGTTGTGTTCACTCTGCTATCTGTGAATGTTAAGTTTAGGCATCGCACTTATTCATGCATACACGTTCTGTGATTTAAAGCTCATACTACAATTTCATGTTTGTGATCATGGAGTAGCGTAAGAACAACACCCATTTGACTCTTGTCAATCCCATATGGAGTGGATTGATGCTATGAGCCTTTACACTTGCATAACATTTGAGAAAGTTTCGGGTCTTTTATGACGCAGGTGCCCTACGTGAGCTATCACTACCTTGATGTTATACGACGTTGAATGGTTCAGGTTGACTTATTATACTTCCGTTATCCAATAATCATCCTCACTTTTCTTTTCACTGATGAGATGAATGCATGCCAATGATCTTATAGTTCAGTTATAATCTTGCATTGTGAAAGTTATATTTTTGTTGTGTTTTGTTTATTTGTTTTTCCGAAAGGGAGTCTGCAAATCAGTACAAGGTTTTTGATTGTGTGCAAACTACTGTTACGAGAAGCCCCTGCTCTGTTTGAAGAGATGTACTAACCTTGGTATCAATTATCTTTGCAGCCAACTAGCTTAAGAGATAAGATCTTGCTGTCCAATATATTTGTTTATTCTGCCATGTTTCCTTTCCCCTTTAGAGTCGTTTCATGCATAGGTATAAAGGAGTGTTTGAAGACAATTTATTTATAGTCGATCTATTTTTCACAGAGGTTTTCATCACGTCCTAGAATTTTTTTCATTTAAATAGATTGATGATGGTTTTTCATTCGACCGATACTTTGAATCACGGCCGAGATCCGGCCTACGACCTTGGGGTCAAGGCCTGGGCCCCACCTTAAATAGGGTGGTATGAGGGCGGCTCGCAAGCCTTGGAGACCTTGTCGGCTTTCATCAGGCTGGCACATGACCTGCGGAAAATCTTAGTTGCCGTGTTTCCAAGTTATAATTGTTAGATATTGCTTTTTTTTATAAATTTAT
>CM039514.1:43740707-43818695 GCA_022432975.1 Begonia masoniana | reverse complement strand
ACATGACTAAATCCTATTTATAAATGTTTACTATTGTTACTCGTCCATTGGAGAAACCCAACTCCAACACAAAAGCTGAAAACAGAGCTTAACCTAACTGACGTACTACATTGTCTAAACCATACCTCGAGCGTAAAGTATCCGGAATAGCAAGGGCAACTGTCGTCAAAGGGAGGTTCCTGGCAGGCAGAGAGCGGAGCTCGGAGAGAAAATCGCTGAGAGGAGAAGTTCGGCTACAGTTGCGTTGGTTGAGGTTTAAAAAAATTTCCATTTCTTTATAGAACTATCCACCCACCTTTATTTAATTTGCCACCTCAACCCTAGTTAACACCACATGCAATTAATTAGCTATTCGCATAAAATTCCGAACTGGAAAAGATCAAATACACAGACCTAAACGTTTAAGAAAATCACCTGATCAACTTTGTCGGTTGTACAATCGTTACTCGGCAATTGCCCGCAATGTCATTATGCACACAAAAAGCCTCTTGACCTCATACTATCAAGAGCTTTGTAGATGTAAACTTTCTATGATCTCACTGTTGTTTTTTTTTTGCAATGAACATTTTTTTTACTCTCTCATACTCACCAAGTGCAGAATTGTTTAATTTTCTCTTTCCATTTTTTTGGCCTCTCTTTCTTTTTCTCTCGATTTTTCACAAGCTCTACCTCTCTCATATCTATTTTTTTTGCTCACTCTTTCTTTTGACTCTCTTTCTTTTTTTTTCACTCTCTTTGTAACATCCAACTTAATCCTCATATTGTTGTGTTGTCAAAGGTATAAACGTAATTAGCGATTATAGTACAAAAGAGTAGTTATTTTATTGGTAAACCTCATCATTTTTTTTTTTTTTTTTTTTTTTTTTTTTTTTTAGGGTAAGTTAGCGATGATCTTGGGGAATTCGTTGAAGAAGCTATAAAGATAGTTGTTTTTTTTCCCGTTTTGATCATATGATCTGTCAAGTTTTTACTCGTTTAAATCAAAATGATCGATTGTTTAAATTGAATTGTCTAAATTTATCTAACTCAAGTTAAATTGGATTTCTTTTTATTATTGATTAAGTCAGAATCAATCTAGTGTTTGATTAATCAATAATAATTTAAAAAAAAATTAGTGTTTGATAAATTTTTGAATTTTATATACTTTTATTATCTTGGTTAAACAGTAACGAAAGGTTTACTTTAAGTACTATAGTATGATATTATTTCTATCACTCATTAACTAATATATAATTAAAACTAATAAAAAATAAGACATTAATTACACAGTTGAATAACGGACAAATCAAGAATTAAAATTAAGAGCAAACATAAACTTACCCTTTGTCTAATGCTGAATAAATTGATTTTTTCAGACCCATCTTACAAATACTTCGAGGAATGTAAACTATAAGTAACACAGGTTGGCTACTTAATTATAATACGTTACCGATTTGTTGAATCAAGTAATTAAAGTCGGCCTTGGAGAATATGATTTTAAACCCTAAGTTAATCCGACGTAACATGATACAGAAGTCACAACTCTAACTAATCCAACATTGTAACACGATACAGAAGTCACAACCCTAACTAATCCGACATTGTAAAATCGGATTCCAGAATCATTCTTCAAAAATCCAACATTATTGTATTTGATATTGTATTCAAAACACTTTCAAACTAATAATATTGTATCAATAGTTTGAGAACACAAACATTTTCCACAAC
This sequence comes from Begonia masoniana, assembly GCA_022432975.1. Lineage (NCBI taxonomy): Eukaryota > Viridiplantae > Streptophyta > Magnoliopsida > Cucurbitales > Begoniaceae > Begonia > Begonia masoniana. Next base: position 43,816,988 of record CM039514.1, on the reverse strand, counting down.
GCCAATGAATAACAAAAAACTCGAGCAAAAAAAGAGTTTTTTCAAGAGTTTAGCTCGTGTAGAGACTTAGCGCTCTCAAAGGAGTGCTTGAGTATGAGCTCCATCAACCAAGCTCGTAAGCAACAAACTCGAAAAAGAAGTAAATAATGAAATGAATATTTTAGTACATACTTTCTCGTAAGGTCTCTCGTTCCGAGTCCTATTCATGAAATCCGCCATCCAGAACCCACAAAAACGGGTCGGCACTATGATAGAAGCCCCTACAAAATTTTAATCACAAAGTATTTATTGTCCTCAATACGATCATTATACGTCAGAGTGTAATACCGGAAATCATAATCCAGCCACTTCTGGTTGTTTATACGTCGAGGAGAAGTCTTCGTGGGTCTTCGACGACATCTTTGATGCGCCGCAGAAAGAAAACGGCCTCTCTTCCGTCAATGAGCCGATGGTCATAGGTCAGGGCAATGTACATCATTGGCCTAGGGAGAATTTCCCCTCCAACCACCATAGGACGTGTCACTATAGAGTGCATACCCAAGATTGCAGACTGAGAGAAAATTAGATTTCAGTAAAGTTTTGATTACCCAAACTAAAACAAGCATATAATGAAATGATAAAAAAGGCCTTTATTATAAGTGGGTCAAATCAAACCTGTGGGGGATTGATTATTGGTGTGCTCAAAAGGCTTCCATATACACCACCATTTGATATTGTAAATGAACCTCCCGCCATGTCATCGATAGATATTGATCCATCGTTTGCCTTCTTTGCAAGAGTGTTGATCTCCTTCTCTATCTCCGAAAAATTCATCTTTTCAGCATTGCGGATGACGGGGACAACAAGACCCTGCAGAGGAAAATAACAAATTTTTTTATAGAGTTCTTTTTAACTACCAACTTTTTATAGAATGCTACGAAACAAACAATACAACGTAGAACGAAACTTTTCCCGCAGACTCATCAATCTGGAATCCCCTTTTCATACAATTTTTTTCCTCCCCCGCCCTTCTTCTTTTCCTCTATATCTCTCTCACTCGTAGCCACAACTAAAACTGTCTCCCCATAACCGCAACTAAAACTATCAACCTCTCTTACTAGTTACTACCTTCCTCCTCTTTCCTTTGTGTCTCTTATAAGTCAGCTTAATCGGTGGCTTATCATGTCTTCAAACCCAAAGAGCAACCTTGTCTTCAAGGTTGAAGTTAGAAAACTGTTGATTGATGTCTACAAATTTCTCCCAAGTAGCATCATATGATAGAGCTCCCTGTCACTGTTGTATCAAACAGTGTCGTATTAGTGACTTCGCCATCTCCCTTAGCAGGCCGAACATCTAACACAGCTTTAGGAAAAATCCGAGGCACTAATTCTTCCCAAACAAGAATTGTAGCAGTAAACACCTTCATATATACCTCCTTTCATCGGTTTAATCCACGACATGAAACACTAGATAAATTAAAGAATCGTCCAGTAATTGAAGTTTGTATGCTATAGACCCAATCCTTTCAATGATCTTAAAAAGTCCATAAAATTTGGGAGATAATATTTCATTGATTCTTTTGGCCATCGACTTCTGTCTATACGGTTTGAGTTTCAAACACACGAAGTCACCTTCTTGGAAAGTTGAGTCCCTCCGTCACTTATTTGCTGCTTGCACCATATGTTGTTGAGCTCTTTGTAAATGAAACTTCAATATTTCAAGTGTCTCATCCCTCTCTTGAAGATGAAACTCCACTCCTGAAACTTTGCTGCCTCCGCTTCACTGAGTAAAATTGTTGGAGGTGTTTTATGGTATACAACTTAAAACGGAGTCATTTGAATAGATACATGGAAGGTAGTATTATACCAATACTTAGCCCAATGCATGCATTTAGACCAAGTCTTCGGCTTGTTGGATGAAAAACTTCTCAAATAGGTTTCCACGCACCTATTAAATATTTCTGTTTGACCATCCGTTTGAAAATGGTAAGCCGTACTCCGTTTAATTGTTGTTCATTGCAATTTAAACAATTCTTTTCAAAATGCACTAAGAAATTTTTTATCTCGGTCCAACACTATTGTTAGTGGCCATGCACCTTAAACACATTCTTTAGGAATACCATAGTTAATTTTTTTGTGCTGTATTTGGGTGCTGTAAATGCATCAAATGACTATATTTGCTCAACCGATCCACAACGACAAATATAGTATCATAATCTTCTGATTTAGCAACCCACTTCTTGACATCTTCGGACATACCCTCCCAAAACAATTCTTGTGGTATTCGACACTAAGTTCAAGAAAATCCAGAATGGCCACCCAAGAGTCCTCCATGAAATTCGTTTAGAATCACAGCAATCAGATAAGAATTTCTGGACAGTACTAACCTGTCTTTAAAGTATAACTTGTTATTCTTTAAAGTAAACTACTGACGCACAGATTTTCCTTGCTGCTAGTTAGTTTTAATCTATTTTAACTTGGGATCTTCATCCACTTTTGTATATTCCTCTTCTTTGCTGATTAAAGTGGACAGAAGCACCTCCTTCTACAACATCTTAGGATGCCTGGACAACGCATACGCTACTTTATTCTCTAAACTGAGTTTATATTGTAATTCAAAATCATAACCCATTAGTTCACTAATCCACTTTTTGTGTTCCGTAGCAATTTGACGTAGTTCCAATATGACATTGTTCCAATAGAAGGTTCACGCTTTTCTTATTGGTTTTCACACTAAAATTTTCTCCCAATTGATATGGTGATGAGAACAAGAGGTATATCAAACCTGAGATTCTTCAACACGCAGAATAAAGACTCATGAACGCCTTTAAAATCAACTACAAGGAACTTGACACCAATCGATCCTTGCCGACGGAACCAAATTATCAAGCAAGAGTATATTGACCATAACCAAACTTGTTGATTAGATCCAAATTTATCAAGTTTTGACTGAAAGAAGACCCAATTATTCACAAAAAACCAAATAAAAAAATTTTCACAAAGAAAAATCACTTTAGGTTAATACTTTGGTGTATAAATAGACAAAAAAAATATTAAAGATAATAAAAATATTCAAAAAAAATGCAAAAATCAATCTAACTTGAGGGGTTTTAGTAAACTTAACTAATACTAAAATGTGTGGAAATTAGGGTTTGGAAAGGTCGGAAGCCGAGTGGGGCGCACTGGTGGGCCGCTGGGTGAGCGTAGAGATTGGGCTGGGCGCGTGCAGGGCTGGGCACTGACGAGGTAGGTGCGCGGGTGGGCGTGCGCAAGTGGGGCACGCTAACAGGGTGCGCGTTGACGGGGCACGAGATGCGAGGGGATGCACGCTGACAGGGCGAGCGCGGGAGATGTGCGCGCGTGCACTGCTGTGTCTGTGCACGCGGGCTGGGTCTGGGCGTGTGCACTTCGTGCTGTCTTGTGGCCCTTTGGTACTTTTTGGGTCTTTTGTGCTTTTTCATGCTCCCTAAACTTGTCATGGGTCCTCCTATGCATTGTATTAGACCATGGTTCTTGGGCTAGTGGGCACCTTGGATCACATTATATGCTCTTAATTCTCTTTCATAGACGACTATATTACACCTTGCGTGGACAATTTCCGAATGAAATACGCAATTGTCACTGATTCTGCATTAGGACAGCCCCTAATCCAAGGCCGGAAGCATCAGATTCAACATTAAAAACTTCATTAAAGTCAGACAAAGCAAGATCAGGAACGTTGCACATAACCTGCTTCAACTTTTGAAAGGCACTTTCAGCCTCTGAGTTCAAACAGAACTGATCTTTCTGCAGCTGCTCTATTAATGGAGTGGCAATCATTGCATATCCAGCAACAAACTTGCAATAATATCCCGTAAAACCTAGGAATCCACACAATTCTTTGACTGATTTAGGCGTAGGCCACTCAACCATAGCTTTCACTTTGCTTGGATTAGCAGACATGCCATTGGATTACTTAATATGGCCCAAATATTGCAATTGTTCCACAGAAAAAACTCATTTTTTAAAGTTAGTATAGAGCTGTTGCTCTTTCAAAATCTTCATAACATCTTTCTAGCTGAATGACACATTGCTCAAAAGTAATGCTATATATGAGTATATCATCAAAAATATGAGCTCAGACCAGTGTAAATGCTGTTTGAAGATGTGATTCATAAAAGATTGGAACGCTGAAGGTGCATTTGTGAGCCCAAAGGACATTATGAGGAATTCATACTGCCTTTCGTGAATTCTAAAAGCTGTCTTCGGCACATCACTAAATTTGATGATAGCCGGATTTCAAATCCAGCTTAGTAAAAATCCTTGCCCTATGTAATTCGTCTAAAATTCCTCAATCACGAGAATTGAAAATTTATCAGCGATAGTTTCCTTATTAAGTGCTTTATAATTGATGCAAAAACGCTAACTTCTGTCTTTTTTCTTTACCAAAATGATAGGGCTCGAAAACGGACTCTTACTTGATTGTATGATTCTTGATGCTAACATTACACGACCCGTTTTTCAATTTCATCCTTTTGAATTTACGGATAACGATACAATCTCACATTAATACGGGAAATACCTTCTTTGAAGACGATTATGTGATCATGACCTTTTTTTGGAGGCAAGCCAGCTAGCATGTTCATCACCTCTTTATATTTGCTTAATAGTTGCTCAATTTTAGGTTGCGTTTTTTGTTCCAAAACCATAGCTCCCAGCTCCACCATCAAACCATATCCCTCATGTTTTACTTGTTGAGTTAATCCTAACATTACTACCCTTCGCACAACTTTCAAAGAAATTTTGGTTCTGCCTACCTGTTCACCCCTAATCATAGCAGGTTTTGCCTACCTCCAACAATTTAATGGTTAGGTGCTTCTAGTTAACCTGCATATCCCCCATAAAAATTAGCCATTGCATACCCAATAATATAATATCCGAATTTCTCAATTCTAATGGCAGAAAATCTCCCATAATGACAACTTCCGGTTGTGAGAGTGCGCCACTTTTTTACAAATACCAGCTCCTTTTATAGACTGTCCATTGCACATTACCATTTTGTAGCTATTAGTACCTGTGACCGGCAATTCCAACTCATTCACTACTGCTTTATCTATGAAATTATAAGTAGTTCCACAATCTATCATAACAACTACTTCCTTTTGTTAATTTTTCCCATCAATCTCATGGTAGGAGCAGTGAGGCCCACTATAGAATTTAGGAACAATTCAATTAGGTCTTCCATCTCTACTTTTTCTTCATCAGTATTACTATTTTGTAGCTATTAGGACCTGTGACCGGCAATTCTAGCTCTTTCACTACTGCTTCATCTATGAAATTATAAGTAGTTCCACAATCTATCATAACAACTACTTCCTTTTGTTTAATTTTTCTCATCAATCTAATGGTAGGAGCAGTGAGGCCCAATATAGAATTTAGGAACAATTCAATTAGGTCTCCCATCTCTACTTTTTCTTCATCGGTATTACAATGCATTCCAACTTCCTTCCAATTCTTTTCACTGTCATCTTGCAAAAGTAAGACTTGCAACAGTTTTTTTTACAGTGATGTCCAATGGAATGTGGTTCATCACACCTATAACACAAGCCCTTTTCCCTCTTACTTTGCGTTTCTTTTTCAGTTAACCTCCTTCTTGGAAACTCAGATTTTCCAGTATTTGTGACTGCATTAGAAGAAGCTGTATTGCTCTTGAAAGAAGAATTGCTAGTAGGACTTGCTCTAGTTATCGTGGAAATGGCTGCTCTTTCTCCAAAATCATACCCTTCTTTGAGTGGTTGTATAAGGAATTTCTATCCTTTGTCGCTTCCATCAAATCCTTCAATCCAGATGGCCTCATCAATTTGACATCTCCTTTTATATTGTTTTTCAGACCCTGAAAAAAAGCACTAATCAAGACTTCTTCAGGAACATTTGGCAAATTAGACATCAAATATTTGAAATTCAATCTGTAGGATTCCATTGGTCCGTCTTGTTTCAATGTTAATAATCTGTCACAACTGGTACCATCCTTTTGAATGACGGAAATGATCTAAAAAAAATTTTTTAAGGTCAATCCATGAAAAAAAATGTCCGTCTACTGCTCTTCCATTGATACCAAGCAAGTGCGGCTCCCTCAAAACAAACGACAACAACTTCTAATTTATCCGAATGCACTAACCTGTTAATGGAGAAATACCATTCTGCCCTAAATACCCAACCTTTCGAGTCTTGTCTTGCAAAAACATGTAATTCTAACCTCAGAGAAAGGTAATTGTTTTTAATTGCTTTTGTAGTAATTTCTTTGCCGGACAGTTTGTCTCTTTTATTTTATATCGCGTCTCTCTATTGCTGACTGTTGGCAAGTTCCCATTCAACTTCATCATCAATAACGTCATTTGTTCATGCAAGCAAATCAAATCTTGCTTCATAGCTGGGATTCTTTCAATTTTATCTTCTATTACTGGAATCCGCTCTACAAATTCTTCTGCCACGAAAGCCTCGACAAATTTTCCCTGATGTAACCGATTTCCTTTTGCAAATCCGAAGAAGTTTCTTCAATTGGATCTGACCTTGAAATCCTCGATCTAACCACCATGACTGATGCTCTGATACCGAATTGATATGGTTTTTTTAACTACCAATGAATCAGGTACCAACTTTTTATAGAATGCTACGAAACAAACAAATACAACATAATGACTCAATCTAGAATAAAACTTTTCCCCCATAATGACTCAATCTAGAATCTCCTTTTTCTATACAATTCCCCTTGCCCATTTTCGTCTCTTATAAGTCAGCTTAATCAGTGACTTATCATTTTTTTCACATTCAAACCCATTTACTTTTAAATGACACGACTAAGCAAGTCTTAGTAGAATGATTCAGAGTTATGGAATCAAACCTTTCGCGTACCAACAGCAATGCTAATATCTATGTAATCTCGGTATATAATATCCTCCCCATCAATGACAGCATTTATAATTGGTTGATTCTGTAGCCCACTGACAGCTGCCTGACATATGATGCATAATTTTAGTACATAACATCAAACCACTAATGCCTAGTAACTTAACTATATAAAAAACCAAAGCAGATGTATTCAATTGTTTTAAGATAACTTCCATACTTTAACAAATCCTGACATGAGCCCCAACTTGACACCGTGCTTTTCAACAAATGCATCCTTATAATCAAAACGAAGCTTCATCAAATTTGTCCTACATTGAACGGCAGATGTTCAGGGGAGAAAGTGAAAGGTAAAATATACGACAAGTTGATGCTAAATGTAAACTTGTTTCATGATTGGATTCAAATTCTATGTCAAATTTCAGCGATAACTATACCAACTCAAAAAAAAAAAACATAAATTGGCAAGAAAAACAAAATCTACTCAACTTCAAAACCCGATAAGCATGATTGTCACTACAAATAAACATACTTAATATCTCATCAAGATCACATTCCAACATTCATGATAAATATGGTTAAATCCTACAATTTCTTACATCTTTTTTATCAGTACTAAATGTTGACACTGACAACAATATGTAAGTTAAGACGCGATAAAACCTAAGATTCCCTTATTTTCTACTTTTGCGCCAATTGCTGCAACTTTTAGTTATCGCATTATCAAATAAGTAAACTACATAAAACCAAATGAGTTTTTGACCTCTCAATTCGGGAGAGGATTCACCAAAATGTGTTGATCATAACAAGTTGGAACTTAACTAGAAAGTAATAAGCCTCAAAACTTGAAAAAATGGCTTATTATTGCAGCACAAAGTTCTTAAACTCACATGTCAACTTCATTGAATGTTGTTAACAGTGCAAATGTGTTCTGAGAATCTTTCAATCTCATAGCAACTCGTTTCCGAAGCCTTGTCATGGGAACCTGTAACAATGGAGTTTCAGAATAAATAGAGCAAAAAAATAAATAAATAAAGATTGCTTTTTTAAAAATACAATTAACTAATCATTTTTATGACAGTTATACTAATTAAAACAAAAGATAATACTTATTGGAAATAAATAAAGTATCAAATTCATATAAGTCACTTACTCGTCTTTCCTTTTCCTTAGGAGGAAGTTGGGGTTCTGTAGCGGAGCGTTTGGGTGGTGGAGGGGCAGGTTTGGGTTTCTCAGTACTGCGAACAGACTCAGCTTTTGGTTTTTCAGTCTCCTCTATCTTTGGAGGATGAGAAGATGGCTGAGGAGCAGCATTATCAGACGGCTTCTCAGATGAAAGAACATGAGTTGTCACACCACCAGATTTTGAAATGACAGCAATCTTGACTCCGGGTTCTACAGTATCCCCTTCCTTGGCTACAAGCTGCAAATGTAAAACCAGTGCTACAAGAAATTATTAAATCATACATTAAAAGCTATAATACCACAGAATTCAATTTACTGACAAAAAAATTAGAAGTGGAAAGAAAGAAAACCTTTTCAATAACACCGGCTTCAGGACTTGCAACATCAATCGTGACCTGAAAGATATTAAAAACTGGCATTCAATTTACATCCCTGGTTCTTGGACACAATTAGGAGAAACAGATAACTCAATTTTCCACGGAGAGCTTTAACTCGAGTTTCTTTAGGACCATACCTTGTCTGTTTCAATTTGAGCAATTGGTTCATCAACTTCCACCCTATCTCCAGGATCTGCCCTCACAGATAGTAGTTCCATAGATTATTAACATATTATACATAAAGAGATGTATAACCATAAAGAATGAAAATAAAAATAAATTTTAAGAAACATACTTTTCAGAAATTTTGCTAGGGTTCCATCTGTTATAGATTCACCCATAAAAGGAACAACAGCATCCACCAAATCACCTTCATGAAAAATATATTCAAGGACCATCAACGGAACAATTGATAAACAAAAGGCAGTTATAGATAATGAAAATGAAATAAGCACACAGTAACTATTAACCATTGATTGCAATAGTCAATGCAATACAGTGCACAGCACATTCTTGGATCAGTTATAGAACCTTTTTTTGCAGATTACAACATCATATATTCAATATTACAATGCCCATAGGAAAACAAAACCGCGATAGAATCATTAATATCCCTTGTAAGACTATAATTTACCCCCAAAAAATCCTAAGAAATACCCATATGATTAAAAAGTAGGAAGATGAAAGTACAGACAATAGAAGAGACTTGAAATAGTAATATGTCAATGACAAACCATTGTCAGAAGAAAATGGCCTGCTCTGCATTTGCATAGCAGCTCCCCAATAAATACTTGTAACAGCTTCCCTGTGCGATATAAGTGAACCAAAAAATTGGTTCAATAACGATTATTCTAGAAAAAAACATTGGTGATGTATATGTTAACCTATGTTAAAGTAAAAAAAAAAATTAAAAAACCTATCTTAGCTCATGGCCATCTTTATCTCCGAAGGTTTCATCTAACTATTTATAGTGGCTTTTCACCTCACTTTTCATGTTCAATGTTTCGATAGTATAGAGGAACATTTATATGGATACAGTCAAACTCATGAACTAACACCCTGTCTTATTAATACATTCAATTTTTGAGTTTGATAAGAATTACCACAAATCAAAGTCGCAAGATCATATCAACACTTGCACACAAACACACTTTATCCATTCACAAACACATAAAATCCAACGATTTAGCATAGATTCGAGCGTTTGCTCTCCCTCCCTGCAAAATTTTGAGAATCTGCTCTCCTTCCCATTCTTTACTGGAATTATCTAGATAATAAAATCATAAGAATTCTTTTCCCCCATTCACTATTTATTTTTTATTCAAACTAAAAACCACCCTTTATTCAAATTGAAAACTATCTATAACATATTACCTAAATTACCCTTAATACAATACATTATTCTCTTTACTAACAAAGTCTTAACTATGAGGTACATGTTGAGATAACATTTGAGAACGTTTATATGGAGACGGTCAAACTCATCAAATAAACCGTTTGTCCAAATTTATAATATCAATCTACCTCAATGACATTGAAGGAATGGTCCTTCACGTATTAATGTTAGTGATTTTCCTTCATCCAATAGGTGTTTTATATGAAGAGAGGGAGGATGGTGTGCACCATCTCCTTATTCATTGTAGGATGCTTGCTCTTCGATGGTGAGTGTCGGAATGGCTACTGGGGATGCCAAGTATGATTAGAGATCTCATGGGCATGTAAAGAGATGTTGTGATGAATTGAGAAAAAGGATGTGTCGTGTCAAGCCTTTTTTGGTTTGCTTTGGCTTTTGAGAAAAAAAAAAAGGAATAGAATTTTTTTGACAATGAGCTTTTAAATTTTGATTAATTTAAACCAAGTTTTTTTAACACTCTTAGGGTTTAGCATTTTTTTGTAAGCTCACGTTGTTATATGCGTACACTTTGTACATCGATAAGTTAATTTTGACTGCTAAAGAAATAATGGCAACATCCACTAACCTCGGCAACCTTAAATTTGATGATTCACCTGCAACAAAACAAAGGAAAGAGCGAAGGAATTAATCAATCATTGTTAACAAAACCATATCTAAAACAAAGAGATGTTGCAACAATTGTTAGATCACCAGGTAGTATGATGTGGGCCATGTGGCAAAAACTTCGTACATCCTGAATTCCTCCAGAATAACATGATATCTATTTGCATTGAATGAAATTTAATAAGAATGACTCTAACTGAAAATAAAAAAAGTTACTTCAAACGACGTTCATGACAAACTATCAAAAAGACATGTAATATCTTAGAAACAAGCGATAGACTCCAAAAACAACAAGAAAAAACAAAAACATATGAAATCAACTTAGGTAAAATTCTCAATGCAGCTACATTCGAGGAATTATCAATACCTCTTTCTCAAGAATGGATGAAACTCTGGCCATACTAATTGCTTTTCTAACTGCCTGCAAGTAATACATGAATAACCGATGGCTATACAATTTTCTTGACTCCAACTCTAAACAGAAATTAGTAAAGAAGAAGGGAATCAAAAGTTGATGCAAGAATTTGAAGTTTTACCAAAGAGGACGAGCCTCCAGAAGTGGCTCGTCTTAGAACACCAAGCACCATTGTTTTGGTCCCTGATTTCCGAAACTGTAACAGAATTAAGATAAAGATACTCATATTGCATAAAGAATCAGAAGACCAAAAACTACATAAATACTCTACATTCTAAGAGAAATCACCAACAGAATTGTCCATTGTGATATATAAAACATCAACCATTTCAGCCGAGGCGATTTTGTAACTATACCTAAAAACTAGAAAAACAACAAGATAACACGATAGCAAACACAGAATTCACGTTGAAATTGATCAATTTTCTCGGGAAAAGAAACAGATGGACCTTCCTCGGCAGCTAAACAGGATGAAGAAAAACTAAGCAATCAAAGGAGCTCAGAGAGCTAACCTGATTCGAGAAAACAGAGGAATCCTGGAAGTAACTAAATCAAAGGTAGGATTTCACAGAATCAAAGAGAGAGGGAGATGTAGAGAGAGAGAGAGAGCCAGGAGCGGCATAGACGTTCAGGCACGCTCATACGAGTATTTTACAATCTGTTCCTGAAACGGAGGAATTCCGAAATTTACGTAACGTCGGTCTAACACGTGGCGCATTGCAATTGGTGACCATGTAAGAAGTGGGAAGAAAGAAACTACAATGTCGTTAACATATACATTGGTTTCACTGTGCGACATGTAGAACGTGCTAATTACCATTAGGCATGGGCTCTTTCTTTAGAGTAGGGGTGGATACAGTACGGTTGAATCGAGTAATCAAAGCGAATCGTTGATTTCAATTTTTTTTTTCTTCAAAAACTTATTAGAATTGAACCGAATCAATATTTTTATATTTTTAATTTTAATTTTAATTTTACAAATTACAAAAAACTTGAATCAAAACATACCAAACCCGACCAAAAAACAAGCCTAACCAACCAAAAGATCCAAAACCGAAAAAATAAATTCAAATTGGGTTTGGTTTCCAAAACAAATTGGTTCGATTTCAATTAAAAAGGAAATTGAACTGAACTGCACCAATTCTGTGATGACCCGAATGTGTACGTATGAGCACGACTGCGGAGCAAACCTCAGGTTGCGGGCCAAACCTCGGGACCTAAGCCGAGTGTAGGTAAATCTCAGACTTGAGTATAAGCAAATCCCGGGTCGTAAAAAATGATCGTCACAATCCCACATCGTTTGGGGATGTATATGAAAATGAAACATATAAAAATAAAACATATGTAATGAAACCCTCCCAATATAGTAAGACGCATTTTGGAGTACAATTAGCAACAGATTCTATAAGAACTTCGAAGTTAAAAGTATTCCGGCGAGAGTAATACCATGTTGGGTGACCGACTGGAAAGTCCTTGCCAAACAAATCTGTGATGAGAGGATATTGAGCTACGACCTAATCATCAGAGCGGACAATATCTTACTGATAAAAGAGGTTGTTATAAATTCCACACCAATTGTCAGAACATAACCGAATAAAGGTTATCGGACAATTGAAAACCAGTCTTGATCGTTCGGATCCCAACTTACACTCCAACTTATTTCAACTTACTCCAACCCACACCTATCCATATCAACCTGAGTCCAATAACACCCAACCTACTCTCCAATAGAATTAAACAAAATCAGCCTCCCAATCTAATACGTTTAAACAATGTAACTCATTTAAATAAACAAATATAAAATCATTCTCTCGTCTTCTAATTGTTTCACTGCCAACTTAAGCACGAATAATTTATAATATCTCATCCCTTATTCTTATAATCATTAATCATATGAATTCACAGATATTATATTATGTTTACGTTTTAATTTATGTAATGATTTTTTTTAATTATTTATAATACATTATGATATTTGTACGAATTAGTAAGTATCACACGAGGAAGTAAAAATTATAAGTTAAAATAAAATGAAAAATATAATTTTAACTATATGAATTACATATTTAATGTATGTTTCGGGTTCTTTCAAGGGTTTCAACATCCATATCCACCACCAACTCCATCTCCACCGAGTCCGCCCCCTCCTTCAAAACCTCCACTTCTTCGTATTTTGCATCCACAAAGGAGGCATTTTCAAAGGAGGTATTCTCTTCCTAGGTGGTGCAATCAAAGTGGAAAGAACGTGACAATGCCTTTTTTGTGTTTTAAAAATAATTAAAATACAATTAATAAAATAAATTATTACATTAATTATTTGACATGTCAGTAATTTTAAATAAATGCAGTATTACTTTTTAAAAAAGTTCATGATTTAATTCTAATTACAAATGAAAATAAATAATGTCCAAAGCATGTCTTTTTCTAGCTAGACCCATGAAAGTCATAATGACACGTAACATGCGAGGGTCCATCCCAGACCAACATGAAACACAATCTCATATTGCCAAAGCATCCGAACCGAACAGACACAGACCTTAGCCTACGCTGTTAGAGCGTATAATTTTGGTTGCTGGTCATTTCTACTATCTATATTCCGATAAAATTCAGTTAATTTCAAGTAAAAAATTCAATATTTATTGATATGTTTGACTAATTACTTAGAGAAAATAGAAGAAAATTTTTTGAACAAATATCAAAACTGATCGAGTGTGTTCATTATTTCAGAGATTATTACCAATTATTTGCATTTTGAAATTAATTATAATTGTGCAACAAAATACGAGTTTGTCACGATTCCTTCGTATGTGCCAAACATTAGTTATTTATTAACATTTTAACTTAAGTTGAACAGTAGAGTAGAGCTATTAGAACTCCACATTATTCGGAACATTGATTGAGGCAGACACTCGTACACTAAGTAGTAGAGGAACACACTAGAGAGTTTTCTAATATTAGAAGCCAATACAAAGCTTCTTCTCAAGGCATTCCCCCTGGGTATCCACCGCCGGATCCTCCACCTCCACCAAACCCACCACCGATTCCACGGCCACCGCCCCCACCATAGCCTCCACCGGATCCATACCCTCCTCCACTGGGTCCTTCTCCACTGGGTCCTCCTCCACCAACGTACCCTCCTCCTCTAATTCCTCCTCTAATTCCTCCTCTAACTCCTCCAAACACACCACGAAACGGGAATTTTGCATCCTCAACTGAGGCTTTTTCTTCCGCGAGAAGTTTTCTAGGCTCACCATTGACACCGGTGCAGATAAAAGCACAAAGAAGACCAAGGAAGAGAATTCTCCAAGTCATTTTGAGTACTTGAAGTAAACACTTACTGATTGGATATGATAATCAAGAAGAGAATACAAGGTTTATATAGAGGAGCTGAGGGCATTAGGGTAAGAAAATAAGAAGGACCGCCATTAATATGCTCAACGACCCATCCGTAAACAAATTGGTAGGCAACCTTAAAAAACACACCTCCTAATTTGTTCTCTCCTTTTAAATCACGTAACCAAAGGGCCTCACCATGCCTTCATAATGACTTTTCGAGGCAAGTGGCCGCAGACCTGTTATTATCAAAGTCGACTTCTTTTTCGTTTTTTGTTTTTTTTTATCAAATCCATCAATTATTGTAATACAGAAACGAATATGACAAACCCGTAAAGTCTAGGAATCCACACAATTCTTTGACTGATTTAGGCGTAGGCCACTCAACCATAGCTTTCACTTTGCTTGGATCAGCAGACACGCCATTGGAATACGTAATATGGCCCAAATATTGCAATTGTTCCACAGAAAAATCGCATTTTTTAAAGTTAGAATAGAGCTGTTGCTCTTTCAAAATCTTCCGAACATCTTTACAACCTAATGACAAGTTACTCCGAATTAATGCTATATATGAGTATATCATAAAAAAATATGAGGTCAGACCAGCGTAAATGCTGTTTGAAGATGTGATTAATAAAAGATTGGAATGCTGAAAGTGCATTTGTGAGCCCAAAGGACATTATGAGAAATTTATATGGTCTTTTGTGGGTTCTAAAAGCTGTCTTCGACATATCACTAGCTTCCACCCGAATTTGATGATAGCCAGATTTCAAATCCAGCTTAGTAAAAATGCTTGCACCATGTAATTCGTCTAAAAGTTCCTCAATCACGAGAATTGAAAATTTATTAGCGATAGTTTTCTTATCAAGTGTAACGACCCGGAAGAGGGCCTAACAGAAACGCCAACTTAAACGATCAACCTCAAGGAGGTCCACCGTCTAACCTAAGGCTGAGTGCGGAAGTTTAACACAAATCCAGGACCTCCTCGAAGCAACAAATATAAGAGAGTCCAAGCAATAGTAAAAATACCAGAAAAGAGCAAATAATTACATGCCAAAGTAAGGTGCAATCTCAAATGTGTTCTTACACAAGAGTACTGTAACGCCCTGAGTTATCTGAACCCGGTTCGCTACCCAAATTACTCGAACGTGGCTAAAAATTTTGAATAATAAACTTTAGAACTTGCAGCGGAAAACTTTTAAAGTAAATAAACTAAGCCGTACTGTGAAAGACATTTTTGAAATAATTGTTGAAAATGTTAAGAAATTATTGGCCAAGGGAAAAATAAAGGATTAAAATATAGGATACTCGGAAAAATTTCGACAGACAAGCACCTCTACCGACGACCGTGTCAACGCAAGAAATAGAACAAGGTCAAGCTCGTCTGCCGACGACTAAGTCAACGGAAGAAGCGGATATAGAAAACCGAAGACTTCTGCCGATGACGTCAGCCGGAAGGAATGAAAACAGAAAGGCATCACTCGGTAGACTTCATCTACCGGTGACGTGTACAAACAACGCAACACCCTCCGCCGATAATGTCAATACAACTCTTTCCGATAGAATTAAAATACACACTACATCTTCCGATCAATTAGACTACATCTGCCGACACGTGCTTCACGCGTGACTCCTTAAGACATCTACCGGTAGACTTTCATCTCCCGATAGACTTACACACCGCATCTACCGACAGACTTTCATCTTCCGATAGACTTACACACCGCATCTACCGACAGACTTTCATCTTCCGATAGACACCAAACCACAACTCAATACCTGCCGATAGGCATCACCTACCGATAGAAACAGAGCGACATTCCGAATACTCTTAACTATACCTATACGACCCCATCTAAGAAGAGAACCTGTTTGCTCTACTGAAATCGCTTTATAAACAAATCAGACCGATGCATCACTCTACATCCATCAAATAATAAATTTCAAATTTCCAATAAAATACCAACATCAGAAAGTAAAACTCAATTTGTCCGAAACACTGAAATCACTACTGTTATGAAAACTCAATCCATCTAAAACGAAGCATTAACAAATAAACCTTCACTCCAACAGACATCAGTTAAACTGCCCCATCAGCTGCCAGATTGTTACAAAGGCGCACCCCCCCAACCAGTCTAGTTCTCGGCAGATTCAGTAAACACACCTGCTAAATCTTCTTCACCTACATCACAAAACTCATCTATTAGCCTAAGGCTAAGCAAGTAAAGCAAAAATGTATGAAAAGCTGAAAACACAATATCTTAATATGCAGTTTCTACTTCTCTCATCTTTGTTACATATTCATCGTTATAATCGGATTCCTCTCTAAATTGGGAGTTGAATCACTTCTCCCAAAGTATGAACATCCCTGTCTCATTAGGAGTTGGATTAATTCTCCTAACAGTGAATATATATATACTGATCAATGTTCAGATCCACTTCGAAATTGGGAGTTGGATCAGTTTTCCCAAAGTATGATCCCTGGCTCATTAAGGGTTGGATTAGTTCCCTTAACAGAAAATGTTTCGCATAAATCACTTCAAAATGTTCACTTCCTCACTATATCAAAACATGTAAACTCATTTTCGTATACTTTCAAATATATGATGCATGAAACAGGAAAATATTCAAACACACAAAATCCTAATGTTCTGTGATGTAGGCCCGAAGGCACAAGCAAACTTTACTTACCTGGATTCCTAGCAAATGCTCGGTTAAGAGCTACTTCGGGGGTTTGTTCACCTATATTCATAAACAGAATGTTAAACCTTAATCTAAGCTATTCAGAAATCTAAGGAGTTAGTTTGGGAACACTACTCATAGAGCATTCCCGAATAAACTCCAAACCCGAACCGCTATTTCTCTCAACTTTTCCAAAATACTCACATTGTCCTAATTCGGTTATCTATTCATCATTACACGAAGAAAACTAAAGAACTTACCTAAGTTGAAGGATATCGGGAAGGGAAATCGTCTGGAGAGCTCTACTGGGTTGAGCTGAAAAATCGAGAGTGAAATGAGCATTGACGGCTATACCTCATTTACTCTTTCCTTAAATACGTTATCCACAATATAAATTGACAATTACCCTTATGCCCTCACTTAGTTACTCATTAACCTAATTGCTATTTCTCCCTATTTCATTCTATAAAATTCACACTTAGAAGATTAATTGGTTATATTAATTCTAATAAACCGGGTGTTACAATCTACCCTCCTTAAAAGAATTTTGTCCTCAAAATTCAGTACCTGAACAATCTTGGATGCTGGTCCATCATGTCTTGCTGGCGTTCCCAAGTTGTCTCCTCTATATTCTGATTATGCCATAAGACTTTCACTAGTGGAACTTCCTTGTTGCGTAATACTTTCACTGCATAATCCAAGATTCTTACTGGTCTCTCCTCATAGGTCAGTGTAGGTTGAATTTCAATGTTCTGCTGTTCCACAATCTGAGATGGATCCCTCAAGCACTTCTTAAGCATAGAAATATGGAACACATTGTGGATTCCTTCCATAGAGTCTGGCAATTGCAGCTCATATGCTGATTTTCCAATCCTTTTCAAGATTGAGAAAGGTCCAACATATCTTGGGTTAAGCTTCCCTCTCTTCCCAAATCTCACAACTCCTTTGAATGGTGATACCTTAAGAAAAACCTCACTACCAACTTCAAACTCTAACTCTCTGCGCCTCCTGTCAGCATAGCTTTTCTGTCGACTTTGAGCTGTTAAAATCCTCTGACGGATGAGAGCAACCTTCTCAACAGTTTGCTGCACAATATCAGGACCAAGTAACTGTGCTTCACCAACTTCATCCCAATACAAGGGTGATCTGCATTTTCGTCCATACAATGCTTCATACGGTGCCATTCCTATTGTTGCCTGAAAACTATTGTTATAAGAAAATTCCACCAAGGGCAAATACTTGCTCCAAGAACCTTGAAAATCCAAAACACATGCCCGGAGTATATCCTCTAATGTTTGAATGGTTCTTTCAGATTGTCCATCAGTTTGAGGGTGGAAAGCTGTGCTGAAACTGAGCTGAGTTCCCATAGCCTTGTGCAAACTCTTCCAAAACTTAGATGTAAATCTAGCATCTCGGTCTGAAACTATGGTGCTTGGAACTCCGTGCAATCTAACAACTTCCTGAACATACAACTCAGCAAGTTGATCCATCGAGTATGTCATCTTCATAGGCAGAAAATGGGATGATTTGGTCAAACGGTCAACTATCACCCAAATTGCATCATGTCCTTTAGTTGTTCTAGGTAATCCCACAACAAAATCCATGGTTATTTGTTCCCATTTCCATTCAGGAACTGGTAAAGGTTGTAACGTTCCTGAGGGTCTCTGATGCTCGGCTTTAATCTGCTGACAACACAAACATGATCCTACATATTCTGCCACACTTCTTTTCATACTTGGCCACCAGTAATGCTGTTTAAGATCTTTATACATCTTCGTACTCCCAGGGTGAACTGAGAATCTAGAAGAATGAGCCTCCGAAAGAATCTCATTCCGAAGTTCCATAATGGCAGGAACAAACCATCTGTTTCTAAACTTAAGGATTCCATCAGAAGAACAGTTAAAGTCTAAATTGTCCGTAGAATCCATACTTGACTTGTACTTGCTGCATTCATCATCATTTGACTGAGCTTCCTTTATTTTCTCCAGAATTGTAGGTCTTAAGGTTATGGCCGAAAGTATAGCTGTTACATTGGATACTGCCTCTAGATTAAACTTTAGGAATTCAGATTCTAAGGCCAATGGTAAATCAAGAATCAATGCTGAAACTGATGTTGTCACTCTGCTCAAAGCATCGGCTACTACATTTGCCTTGCCGGGATGGTATTTAATCTCAAAGTCATAATCCTTTACAAACTCTAACCACCGGCGCTGCCTCATATTTAATTCTTTCTGTGTGAAGATATACTTCAGGCTCTTATGATCTGAAAATATCTCACAAGATTGTCCATATAAGTAATGCCTCCAAATCTTAAGTGCAAAAACCACTGCAGCTAATTCCAAGTCGTGTGTAGGGTAATTCTTCTCATGAGTTTTCAACTGTCTAGAAGCATAGGCTATTACCTTTCCATCTTGCATCAACACACAACCAAGACCAATCTTGGATGCATCACAATAAATACTAAATTTACCATTCTCAGCAGGAAGGGTTAGGATTGGAGCATTGGTCAGTTTCTGTTTTAAAGTCTGGAAACTAGTTTCACACTCTTCTGTCCAATCATATTTGATATTCTTCCTAGTTAAACGAGTGAGGGGTGTTGCAATCTTTGAAAATCCTTCAATAAATTTTCTGTAATATCCTGCCAGTCCAACAAAACTCCTAATATCAGTAGCATTCCTCGGTTGGGGCCATTCCTTAACTGCTTGAACCTTGGCTGGATCGACTGATATTCCATCTCCAGAGATCACATGACCCAGAAAGTGAACTCTATCCAACCAAAACTCACACTTGGAAAACTTAGCATAAAGTTGGTGTTGTCTAAGTGTTTCTAACACCAAACTTAGATGCTTTGCATGCTCCTCCTTAGTACTAGAATAAATCAGAATGTCGTCTATGAATACTATGACAAACTTATCCAAATACTCATGAAACACTCTGTTCATAAGGTCCATGAATGCTGCTGGTGCATTTGTCAAACCAAAAGACATAACCAAAAACTCATAATGTCCATACCTTGTACGAAAGGCAGTCTTTGGGATATCTTCAGATTTAACCTTTAACTGATAATAACCTGACCTCAGATCAATCTTAGAGAAAACTCTTGCACCATAGAGCTGGTCAAATAAATCATCAATCCTAGGCAGGGGATACTTGTTCTTAACAGTTAACTTATTCAGTTCTCGATAATCGATGCACATGCGCATTGATCCATCCTTCTTTTTGACAAAAAGGACAGGTGCACCCCACGGTGAAAAGCTCGGGCGTATGAACCCTTTCTCTAACAACTCTTCCAACTGCTCTTTTAATTCCTTGAGTTCTGCAGGTGCTAACCTATAGGGATTTTTAGACACAGGTTCAGCTCCAGGGTAGACATCTACAACAAACTCAATTTCTCTATCTGGTGGCAAACCGGGAAGGTCATCTAGAAACACTTCTGGGAAGTCTTGGACAACAAGGATATTTTGAGGAGTTGCTTTTTCTACAAGCTGTGTATCTAGAACACATGCCAAGAAGCACAAGTACTCCTTGCATGGTGAAGGTCTAAAATTTAAAGAAGTCATAGCAGACATTTCCTTACTCTTCTCTGAAGCTTGAAAGGTACGTTTCAAACTACCAGGGGGTTGGAAACTAACTATTCCAGTTCTACAATCAATTGTGGCATGGTGTTTAAACAACCAGTCCATTCCTAAGATCACATCAAATCCCAAAATATCCATAACAATAAGATCAGCAGGTAAACTCACATTTCCTACTAACACATCACTGTCTAGCATCACTTGGTTAGAGTGCATGCTTTCTCCAGAGGGTAAAGCAACATTAAACATATGCATGGAAGGGGTAAACTGTACATCTAACTTATCAGCAAATGCAGATGCAATAAATGAATGCGTTGCACCAGAATCTAATAAAGTAAAAGCAGGCACCGAATTGATCAATATGGTACCTGACACAACAGCGGGCTGTTCTTCACTTGACTCCATCATGGAGAATATTCTTGGTTTGATCAAAGCAGGGCCACTCTTTGGATTTGGGCAGTCTCTACTAATGTGTCCAACCTTGTTACAATTGAAGCATCTGGTGACTCTAGGCTTCGAGCACTCCTTGAATGTATGTCCAACCTCCTCACAGTTGAAACATTTCCCAAATCCCATTCTGCATTCCCCGGGGTGGTTCTTCAAGCACTTAGGACACTGAGGAAATTTCCTGACATTCTGCACCTTTCCTCCTGCTCCTTGGCTACTTTGGCCTTCACTTGGCCTCTTCATCCCTCTATGAGGATGTGGCTGAACAAACCTTTGTGGGGCTTCCTTCGGTCCAGCACACTTCCTTTCAGCTTCTTCCACTTCCAGAGCAGTGGACACAACTTCACTTAATGTCAAACCCTTAATTCCACAGAATTTAACCCCTCTATAAATTTCAGGCTTAAGTCCATGCACAAATTTGAACACCTTATCCTCATCCTGGTGAGCAAAATGTCCAGCAAACCTGGACAGAGACTCAAACTGTCTACTATACTCGGCCACAGACCCCGTCTGCTTCAAGTTCAGAAATTCCAACTTCTTTGCAGTCTGAACAGTGCTGTTAAAATACTTCTCATAGAAAATGTCCTTGAATTGAGACCAAGGCATCGCCAAAACATCAGTGGCGGTCTCAATAGTTTCCCACCAAAGTTGAGCATCACCAGCCAGATGAAATGTTGCCAATGTGACCTTGTCTCCCTCTCCAATGTTGGCACACCTGAACATGCTCTCTATCTTCCTAAGCCATCCTTCAGCAATGACTGGATCGGTTGACTGACCATCAAACGTGGGTGGTCTAAGTCTCCGGAACCTATCTCCAGAATTCTCACTATTAGAACCAGAGTTAGCACTCCCTTGTGCTTCCCGACTCAACAACACACCTAGCTGATCGGACTGCTGACGCACTATGTCTGTCTGCTGACGCATCAATTCTGTCAGCTGCCTGATTACACTAGAGTCCTCTTCACGTCTAGGACTTGGTATTTCTCTTGGTATTCTTGGTCTTCCTGGTCGTCTAGCCATTATACTAAATTTCCTGCATAGGGTTAACTACTCTCGTAAACATTCTATAACTAAAGCTAACATAAACACTTACAGTTGTTGGGGTGCTTCCATGCAACGATCGGCACTGATGAATAATCTTTTGAACAGTTTAACCTGAATGTCTCTGATACCAATCTGTAACGCCCCGAGTTATCTGAACCCGGTTCGCTACCCAAATTACTCGAACGTGGCTAAAAATTTTGAATAATAAACTTTAGAACTTGCAGCGGAAAACTTTTAAAGTAAATAAACTAAGCCGTACTGTGAAAGACATTTTTGAAATAATTGTTGAAAATGTTAAGAAATTATTGGCCAAGGGAAAAATAAAGGATTAAAATGTAGGATACTCGGAAAAATTTCGACAGACAAGCACCTCTACCGACGACCGTGTCAACGCAAGAAATAGAACAAGGTCAAGCTCGTCTGCCGACGACTAAGTCAACGGAAGAAGCGGATATAGAAAACCGAAGACTTCTGCCGATGACGTCAGCCGGAAGGAATGAAAACAGAAAGGCATCACTCGGTAGACTTCATCTACCGGTGACGTGTACAAACAACGCAACACCCTCCGCCGATAATGTCAATACAACTCTTTCCGATAGAATTAAAATACACACTACATCTTCCGATCAATTAGACTACATCTGCCGACACGTGCTTCACGCGTGACTCCTTAAGACATCTACCGGTAGACTTTCATCTCCCGATAGACTTACACACCGCATCTACCGACAGACTTTCATCTTCCGATAGACTTACACACCGCATCTACCGACAGACTTTCATCTTCCGATAGACACCAAACCACAACTCAATACCTGCCGATAGGCATCACCTACCGATAGAAACAGAGCGACATTCCGAATACTCTTAACTATACCTATACGACCCCATCTAAGAAGAGAACCTGTTTGCTCTACTGAAATCGCTTTATAAACAAATCAGACCGATGCATCACTCTACATCCATCAAATAATAAATTTCAAATTTCCAATAAAATACCAACATCAGAAAGTAAAACTCAATTTGTCCGAAACACTGAAATCACTACTGTTATGAAAACTCAATCCATCTAAAACGAAGCATTAACAAATAAACCTTCACTCCAACAGACATCAGTTAAACTGCCCCATCAGCTGCCAGATTGTTACAAAGGCGCACCCCCCCCAACCAGTCTAGTTCTCGGCAGATTCAGTAAACACACCTACTAAATCTTCTTCACCTACATCACAAAACTCATCTATTAGCCTAAGGCTAAGCAAGTAAAGCAAAAATGTATGAAAAGCTGAAAACACAATATCTTAATATGCAGTTTCTACTTCTCTCATCTCTGTTACATATTCATCGTTATAATCGGATTCCTCTCTAAATTGGGAGTTGAATCACTTCTCCCAAAGTATGAACATCCCTGTCTCATTAGGAGTTGGATTAATTCTCCTAACAGTGAATATATATATACTGATCAATGTTCAGATCCACTTCGAAATTGGGAGTTGGATCAGTTTTCCCAAAGTATGATCCCTGACTCATTAAGGGTTGGATTAGTTCCCTTAACAGAAAATGTTTCGCATAAATCACTTCAGAATGTTCACTTCCTCACTATATCAAAACATGTAAACTCATTTTCGTATACTTTCAAATATATGATGCATGAAACAGGAAAATATTCAAACACACAAAATCCTAATGTTCTGTGATGTAGGCCCGAAGGCACAAGCAAACTTTACTTACCTGGATTCCTAGCAAATGCTCGGTTAAGAGCTACTTCGGGGGTTTGTTCACCTATATTCATAAACAGAATGTTAAACCTTAATCTAAGCTATTCAGAAATCTAAGGAGTTAGTTTGGGAACACTACTCATAGAGCATTCCCGAATAAACTCCAAACCCGAACCGCTATTTCTCTCAACTTTTCCAAAATACTCACATTGTCCTAATTCGGTTATCTATTCATCATTACACGAAGAAAACTAAAGAACTTACCTAAGTTGAAGGATATCGGGAAGGGAAATCGTCTGGAGAGCTCTACTGGGTTGAGCTGAAAAATCGAGAGTGAAATGAGCATTGACGGCTATACCTCATTTACTCTTTCCTTAAATACGTTATCCACAATATAAATTGACAATTACCCTTATGCCCTCACTTAGTTACTCATTAACCTAATTGCTATTTCTCCCTATTTCATTCTATAAAATTCACACTTAGAAGATTAATTGGTTATATTAATTCTAATAAACCGGGTGTTACAAGTACAAAGTAAAGGGAAAAACAGAGATGCAACCCAAGGAAATCCCGACTCAGATCAGGTTCACTTCTTACCCTTCCTTCCCTTACCTGAAAAGAATAACAAAAATGGTCGTTGAGTGAGTGGCAAACTCAATATAAGATGGTACACATGCCAATATCAAAACATGCATGCCAGTTTCAGTATTATTAGTTATCTTCTCATTTCCCATTTAGAACGATTTATGGTGCTAGCGACGTCCAGACACTGGCCAGATCAACTAATAGAACTTGCATAGCTCAGAGTCACTCTCACCCTTCGTGGGGCGGATCACACATTCCACCTATTAGTAGGGAGTGTACCCTTCACCTATTTGAAGGGGGTGAACCCTTCACCTATTCGCAGGGGGTGAATCCATACACCTATTCGCAGGGGGTGAACCCTTCACCTATTCGCAAGGGGTGTACCATTCACCTATTCGCAGGGGTTGTACCCTTCACCTATTTGCAGGGGGTGAACCCTTCACCTATTCGCAGGGGGTGAATCCCTTCACCTATTCTCAGGGGGTGAATCCTTCACCTATTCGCAGGGGGTGAACCCTTCACCTATTCGCAGGGGGTGAATCCCTTCACCTATTCGCAGGGGGTGAACCCTTCACCTATTAGCAGGGGGTGAATCCCTTCACCTATTCGCAGGGGGTGAATCCCTTCCCAAACAAGCGTGGGGGAGTACCACAACAACTGGGCAAAACCCCCTGATACTCTTAGCATAAGGGCCCAGCTAAGAGTGCCAGACGGTTACCTCCAGTATCCAACCCCAAATGGCACAACAGAAAACCAATGCATGAATAAGTCTAATGCATATACGAACCCATCTGCATGCCGAACACGATAATCTCATGACAAATCTCAATACAGCGCGTCAGCACAGGTGTATAAGACATGGCATCTAAAGTCCAGTAAGCAGCATGAATCAGTCATAAGTATACCTACCTGCAAGACTAAGTAATACGTAATAAGTATGATGACTCATACCTCTATGGGCCCATGTCAAATCCGGCCCAAGAAGCCCATGGGTTTGGGCTCAGCCTGGCCCGAAACTGGATCGGGCTTGGCCAAACCCAATCGGGCCCAACTCGGCCCTGGGCCTGAGTCAACTCGGCCCAAGGCCGAGTTGACTCGACCGTCGACCACTGAACGCTGACGAAGCTCTGACGACTTACCCGCGACGGAAAAATCAAATTTCTAACCTGTTTTTCACCAAAATTCGCTTCCAACACGTTCTTCGACTCTAATCCAGTCGATTCCTATCAAAAACACCGAAGAATCGACTCAAAATCACGGATCTAACAAAACTTAAAACTCGAAGCTTCTCGGGCGAAAATCGGGAGAAAGAGGGATTAACTTCGAAAACTCTCTTCGCCAACGTTGATCTACGCTTCGAGACGAACGTTTTGACACCAAGATCTCGACGAACAGAGGTGGATCGGATGTCGGCGATTTCTCTCCCTCGATCGGTTTCTCTCCTTCTCTCTCACCTCTTCTCTCTCTCTTTCTTTCTGTAAGACAGCCACAATAAGGTTTCTATTAGAAACCTTATCCTTTAAATTTTTATTAATTTATTTATTTTATTTTATATTTAATTTATTTGATTTATAATTTCCATTCCTACCGGAAATTAGCGAAATTAATCTCAAAATTTGCACTCTAAATTACGCAAAAAATTTATCCAAATTTTACCACTAAAATTTTTTGACGGGTTTTACATTAAGTGCTTTATAATTTATGCAAAAAGGAAACGCATACTTCTGCCTTTCCTTTTTACCAAAATTATAGGGCTCGAAAACAGACTCCTACTTGACTGTATGATTCTTGATGCTAACATTTCACAAACTCGTTTTCCAATTTCATCTTTTTGAATTTGAGTAACGATATAATATCACATTAATAGGAGAAATACCTTCTTTCCAGAATATTACATGATCATGACCTTTTTTAGGAGGTAAGCCAGCTAGCATGTTCATTACCTCTTTATATTTGCTTAATAGTTGCTCAATTTTAGGTTGCGTTTTTTGTTCCAAAACTATAGCTCCCAGCTCCACCATCAAACCATATCCCTCATGTTTTACTACCCTTCGCACAACTTTAAAAGAAATTTTGGTTCTGCCTACCTATTCACCCCTAATCATAGCAGGTTTACCTACCTCCAACAATTTAATGGTTAGGTGCTTCCAGTTAACCTGCGTATCCCCAATTGAAAAATCAAGATCAGTTATGTGATGTCACAAGAGAATCCTCGTGTGACACCGATTTTTAATGCAATGATGGACAATATAAAAATGCGGAAATAAATGACACAGGAGGTTGTTAACGCAGTTCGGCAACCAGCCTACGTCTAGATATAAAAACATTTTCTTGAGTTAACAAAGTTACAAGACAATCGAACTTATACAAATAAAGACTCCCTCTTATCTTTGTCGCCGCCTCTAGCTAACTTCGCCAACGAAACTGTTTTTGTGAGATCCCCTCGACTTTAGATTGACCTCTCACGAGATCAAGATAACAACAAGATCCCCTTGTTATTGATTCCTCCCAGAATCCGTGTTAAGGCAAGCTCCCCTCGCCCACGATCAAGAACGACAAACTCCCATTGTCTAAGAAACAGAACTCCTCCCAAGTTCGGATGCAGTCTCCTCCCGAGACTGAGTTTCAATGAAAAACAAAGAATATTGCCTCTTGGAACACCAGATCGTAGTCTTCGGACGCAATACACAAGACACTCAGTAGAACGATGAAATCCACAGATTAAGTCGAGTGTGTAAAACAATCACAAACCCATACGCAGAAACGTAGGGAGTGAAAGAAAATCGATGGCTTGGAAAAACGAAGAAAACCTCCTCACACGTAAAATCAAAACTCCGTCGTCAATCAGCTTTCTCAGAGAACGAAAGCTTTAAATAACCTTGGTAACTTCCATATCATCAATTCAGAACAGTTACCAAATTAGATATGACGTCGCAAGAATTAAAGAAAACAAATCTTAACAAATTTGGTTGTGTGACACACCGTGTGACACATTAGGAAAGTATCTCCAAAAAATCAGATATTCGTCCAATAAATTAGGAAAGCATCCCATTAATCATGGGAACTCGAAGCCCAGCAAATTTGGCTAAATCTCCATCAAATCACCTTGCCAAATAAAACTTTTCCAAAAACCAAGTGCATATAGTTTTTTCAATATCTTTCCTAATATTCTTGTTTCCTTAATTTTCTCTTTCACGGAATCTTCATGTTTGTTACTAGGACGCCATCCAATAATCAGAATGCATTATTTCTTGATCACCAAGAAATAATTTATCAATTTTGGAAAAACATATTATCTCCATAAATAAAACTATATTGCCAAAAAAACTCAAATGCCAACACATGCAAGTCGTTGCATTTACAATCTCCCCCTTTGGCATTTTTTGGTAAAATCAATATAGCACACAGTTTCAATAACTCCCCCTGAAAGTAACTCCCCCTGAATTGTGACTTCAATCATCATAAAGAAATATAACTCAGCATCATATCATCATATAGTATCAGAGCAGAGAATATCACTCAAACTCCAAAATACTCCCCCTTTTTGCTATAAAAAGACAAACATGTATATCAGAGAATATCAACCTCTATAAAAGCATCATAATCACCAAATAATCACCATAGGGAGATAGCCAAAATCAAGAATATATAATCTCCAGATTAGCACCAGAATCGCCATATAGAAGAGAGAGAAATGAGAGAGCTAACCGTGTATTCTTGCCGTCTTCATGTGTCATAATTTGGTCAAATAAAATCAATAGATATTGAATTTTAAATTTTGAACAGGAAGGCCGCTATTGTCTTGTTAACACCAGTTCCATGAGAAGTCGGCATCTAGAATCTCATACTTATCCGTAAGTTGTGAAGTTGAAAAATCTTTTCCATGGGGCAAGATGCGTCTGACACCCCTAGTGACATCGATGGAAACTCCTGACTTTTCAACAATTTTGGTCTCCTTAACCTGTTCCTTCACATTAGCAACTTTCTTTCTCTCGAAAATATCACCACCAGTATCTTTAGCAGACATTTTTCTGACAAGGTCATCAAGTATCTAATAACAACTATCTTTTCATTTTCTATCTTCGATTACCATTTGTTGATCATTCAAAAATTTCAGCTCACCTTCAATTATCTTGATAAAAAAATAACAATGCAGAATCAGAATCAGAAGAATTAGAAACATTGTCAAAAGCTGGAACACCCTCAGGAACACCTTCCAGAACATTAACCTGATCACTTGCCAAAAGCTTGTAGCTATTCCTAATCTCCTCCATAAACCAGTATAATGAATCTTTAAAGAATAATTCAGGTATCTGCAAGTTGGGAAATAAACCCAATATAATAATGATGCTCCAAAATTCATTAAAAATTGACTTCCAAAATTTCATGAGAATAGTCAGAATTTTGCATGTCGCATACGGTGTTGGTCCACAG
This sequence comes from Begonia masoniana, assembly GCA_022432975.1. Taxonomy (NCBI): domain Eukaryota; kingdom Viridiplantae; phylum Streptophyta; class Magnoliopsida; order Cucurbitales; family Begoniaceae; genus Begonia; species Begonia masoniana. Next base: position 43,788,313 of record CM039514.1, on the reverse strand, counting down.
AATATCATAATGTCTAGAATAATCACTTTCAGCAGAGGAAGAGCAATACACAATAGATTGCCAAAATAAAAACAAACGCCTAATGCAAGTGGCGAATTTTTTTTTAAATAAATAAGAGCAATAATCAGCTTACATAACACAGAGGCCTAGGGCAGACCTCAGCTCTTCAAATCTTACACCATCCAACGCCTTGGTGAAAATATCGGCAATCTTTTTTTTTAAATAAATAAGAGCAATAATCAGCTTACATAACACAGAGGCCTAGGGCAGACCTCAGCTCTTCAAATCTTACACCATCCAACGCCTTGGTGAAAATATCGGCAATCTGCTTTTCGGTCACCACATGCTCTAAATTAATAATTTTGTCTTCCACTAAAGATCGAATAAAATGATGTCGTATGTCAATATGCTTTGTCTGTGAATGATGAACAGGATTTTTAGAAATATTGATTGCACTCAAATTATCGCAGTAGAGGGTCATGACACCCTGTGTGATACCATAGTCCTTCATCATTTGTTTCATCCAAAGAAGCTGCGTACAACTGCTACCTGCTGCTATATACTCTGCCTCAGCAGTAGATAGAGAAATAGAATTCTGTTTCTTGCTAAACCATGACACCAAGTTGTGTCCAACATAAAAACATCTACCCGAAGTGCTTTTTCGGTCATCGGAGCTTCCTGCCTAGTCAGCATCACAATAACCCACCAGATTCGCATTAGAATCAAAAGAATACCAGATGCCATAATCAGTTGTTCCACTAACATATTTTAGAATTCGTTTAACCGACACTAGGTGTGACTCATTCGGATTTGCTTGAAATCGAGCACATAGACCCACGCTATAACAGATATCTGGTCGGCTGGCAGTAAGATATAATAGGCTTCCAATCATGCTTCTATATAAGTGCGGATCAACAACAATTCCCTTTTCATCTTTAGATATTTTCTCGTGTGTCCCAAGAGGTGTTGTACGCTAGCGTGCATTCTCGAGCTTGAATTTTTTCAATAAAGTCTTGGCATATTTGGCTTGAGAGATAAAAATTCCATTCTTTTCTTGATGACTTTGAAGCCCAAGAAAATAAGTGAGTTCTCCAACCATACTCATCTCGAATTCACCGGTCATTTGATCAACAAACTCATCCACCATCGCCTGTGACACCGAGCCAAACAATATGTCATAGACATAAATTTGAGCGAGTAAACACTGACCTTTGTCACGACGAACGAAAAGGGTTTTATCTACTCCCCCTCGCTCATATCCCTTGGTTAATGGATATTGCGTGAGTCGTTCATACCATGCACGAGGGGCTTGTTTGAGCCCATATAACGCCTTCTTCAACTTATAAACATACGTGGGATGATGAGGGTCTTCAAAACCCTTTGGTTGAGCAACATAAACTTCTTCATTTAGAAACCCATTGAGGAACGCACTCTTCACATCCATTTGATATAACTTGAACCGCATAACACAAGCAATAGACAATAAAAGCCGAATAGATTCAAGACGAGCAACCGGAGCGAATGTTTCATCAAAATCAATCCCTTCAATCTGAGAATACCCTTGAGCAACTAGCCGAGCTTTGTTGCGAATAATGTTGCCATGCTCATCAGTTTTGTTCTTGTAAATTCACTTAGTACCAATAACATTCACATCAGGAAGACACGGTACTAAGTCCCAAACTTGATTTCAGGAGAATTGGCTGAGTTCTTCTTGCATAGCTCCTATCCAGTACTCATCTAGCAATGCTTCCTTCACATTCTTTGGCTCAATCGTTGATGTAAAGCATGCCATTTGGATCATGTCTCGATAATTCACCTTCGGCTTATCTCGGGTTCGTATACCATCATTCAGATCACCAATAATCTCATCTGTAGGATGATTCTTCTGAACACGTGAAGATGGTTGTCTGTTGTGTGTGATATCAGCTTCTACTTTATCAACAGTCTCTGTTTGATCTGGGACACCGCCTGAGACACCCTTTGTGACACCGGGTGGAACACTAGTGCCTTCATGATTTAAAATTTTGTCGGCATCATCTGTTGGATTATGAGTTGTGTCCAGAGAGTCGTCTACCTGAACATTTGCAGATTCGATGACAGTTCGAGTTCTTTTGTTGTAAACCCGATAGGCACGACTGTTTGTAGCATAACCGAGAAAGATTGCCTCATCACTCTTGGGATCAAGTTTCCCCCTGTGTTCCCTGTCATTCAACACAAAGCAGAGGCTGCCAAACGGATGAAAATAATTAAGATTCGAAGTGTTACCTTTCCATATCTCATAGGGAGTCATAGAAGTTTTGCCGCGGAGATACACCCGATTAATGGTATAACATGTTGTGTTCATAGCTTCAGCCCATAATTTTTGAGGAATATCTCTTTCATGTAGCATAACTCGAGTCATCTCTGCCAAGGTACGGTTCTTTCTTTCAACGACTCCATTTTGTTGAGGAGTCTTAGGTGCCGAGAATTCGTGAGCGATCCCTAGGTGTTTACAGAAATCTCAGAACTCAGAGTTTTCAAACTCTCTTCCATGGTCACTGCGGATACGTATAATTTTCAAAATAACACAGTCTTTCTCGCGTTAAAGTCGAGTACACATTGACTTGAAAACTTTGAACGTGTCGGACTTTTCTCTTAGAAACTCCACCCATGTATAGCGTGAAAAATCATCAACAGTAACGAATACGTAACGTTTTCCTCCAATACTTTCAACAGGCATCGACCCCATTAGATCCATGTGGAGTAATTCAAGAACCCGGGTAGTTGTAGATCCCTGTGACATCGGGTGTGACACCTTGGTTTGCTTTCCAATTTGACATGGTCCACATAGTCTGTCTTCATTAAACTTTAAAATAGGAATTCCCCTAACAGCACCTTGCGAAATAATTTTCTCCAGCATTCTGAAATTAACATGTCCCAACTTTTCTATGCCATAAAATAGTGTCTTCCATACTCGACCGAAGGCAGGTAATTGTGGAAGAAATAAGATAACAATTGTCGGATGATCTAACTCCTTCAATAACACACTTGTTGTTTCGATCGGACACCACACATTTTTCTTTTATGAATTGCACTTCCATTTCTTCATCACAAAGTTGGCTAATACTGATTAGATTAGATTTCAGACCATTTACCAATAAAACGTTACTCAACTTTGGTAATCCGGGAACATTCAATGTTCCCGTTCCTATGACATCCGATGAGACACCGTTGCCGAATGTTACTTTTCCCACGGATTCAGGTATAATATCCTTCAAATATCTTTCTTCACCTGTCATGTGTCTAGAACATCCACTATCAAAATACCATGCATTGGTTTCGATTGCCTTTAGTGAAAGATGTGTAACATTGCACTTCAAATTTGATTTCTTCACCCATTTCTGATAAGGGAATCTATAAGGAGCGGCATTTCTAACAGTACCCAATCTTAAGTCAGCAATATAAGTAAAGCATTTAGGGCGAATATGACCACGGCGTTGGCAATAGTGACACACAGAACCATAAATGTTACATTTTCTGCTTGCAGCATGATATAAGTTATAGGAATTTGATTTTCTATCAGCTCTTGTCATTCTGATTGCAACTTGCTTTCCTTTGTAATCAAACTCCTTGTCTGACACCGGCTGTGACACTGAACTTGTCCTTACGAATTTTATTACAGAGCGATTTTCTTTTATTGCTACAGTCTGTGCAACAGAGCTTTCACCTTTAAAACCCAATCCAGATTGATTTCCACCTGATTTGCTGACATTTAGAATATCATCAAGTTTAGAAGAACCTGATAAGTGTGTATTTTACACACTTATTTATACTTTTTAGACTTGATTTGGTAAGTTTATTCTCATGTGTGTGAAAGTATTTGATGAGTTTTGTTTAAGTGTACAGAAAACGTATTTAAATCAGGGAGAGACAAAATAGTGGTAAAACAATGAACATGGCGAGCAATCGCCACTATACCAGCGACCAATCGCCACATTAATTCAATTTTAGAAAGTTTGATGCTGGGCCGTCAACGTAAGAATCAGAGAATCAAAGCCATTGATCTAATTAGAGGAAGGATATAACCTAAAAAAAAAAAAAAAAAAGCAACAGAAGAGAAGAGTCAGCGATTTTGGAAACAAGCAGGGATTCGGTGGGGAGCGATTTTAGAAAGAAGCAGCGGATTCTGAGCGCTTGGAGATTTCTTGAAGCTTTCAACGCAGATATTCGGGATTCGGCTATATTTTTCCACAGAGAGAGAGAGAGAGTGAGCAGAAAATCGGGCAAGCTAAGATTCGGCGATTGAGGAAGAGTGATTCTGGTTCGGCAACTATAAATCAAGAAACTGAGAGTCTGAAATTTTAGGGGGATTCGACGACTTGGTGATTCGCGGCAGAGAAGGATTCTGATTTGGCGAGATTAAAGGGCGCAGCAGGTCGGCGACTTTGAGGGCAAGAATCTGGTATTCGGTGCTTTGGAGAACTTGGCGAGCCGTGGGCGATTTCGAAGATTCGCCGGCAGAGAGCAGCGAAGAGAGCTCGGCTTTCGGTCTTCGGCGTTGGGCGATTCTGGCGAGCAGGAGGCGACGATTCTAGCGGGCGGTTCTGGTTTGCGATTTTGAAAGCGAGAGCTTCAGCAATTTTGGATTCACACAATCGACGATGTTGGCGAAGTCCGGAGGCGATTTTGAGACAAAAACAGCATAGTTTTCTTTTCATTTAATTTCCATTATTTAATTATACAATACTTTAGTATGATTATTATTTTTATTTTATTTAGCATGAACTAACTTTTCTACTAGGGGCTACGATGTAGCCAGACGATGTTTGTTTTCAATTTCTTCGTTTAATTATATTTTATGATTATTTCTTCCAATATTGTTGACGCATTTAATTTCTGTTCTTAAAGCCTGTAAATTTCTGGCCAATCTTTACTTGTTGTTTGGGGTGTTTTGAGACCGAGAGGTGATAAACACCCGAGCACTGAAATTAATGTCATGAATATGCGTAGGCTAGAGATAGTTACGGTATTTGTGTGATCACTGTGATTTCTTGATTTATTTGTATTTGATTAATGCAGGATTTGAGACTGAGAAGTGATAACCCATTAATCAGATAAACTACGCAATGCTCGAGAGAGATTGTGATAGAATTTAGTGAAATCGATCATCAACATAGGAAGAATATTTATGAATATAATTGCGAAGAACGGAAATAAACATTGTCTTGGTGAAATCGTAGTACCTAGGTTTTTATCAATTTGATTTAATCCCATTTTATTTGTTGCACTATTTTATTTTAGTTTATTTTCATTATTTTAATTGTTTATTTTAGTTTTAATCTTTGAAAATCATAAAAACGTGTGTTCAATTTTAGAATTAGGAGTAGTTATTTCGATTATTAATTACAAGTCCTCGTGGGTTCGACACTCTATTTTATCACTGTATTACTTGTTGCGACTCGTTCACTTGCGAAATATTTTGCACAACAGAACCCGAATTTAGCATTTTGACATTCTTCTTCATGAGGCTTATCTCATTGGTTAGATCATTAGCTTCATCCTGACTTGTTTTCAGCTTGGTCTCCAAATCATCAATAGCATTTTGAAGATCATTCTTCTCTTCTATCAAATTTCTAATCTGAATGTGTAGAAGCTGATTTACTTTAACAAGCTCGGTCCATTTCTCATGCAGAAACTTGTATTCTCCAATAAGATCTTCTTCTGTGACTGGTTCTTCGTCTTCATCACTACTACTAGAAAATCCGTCTGTGACACCGCGTATAACACTGCCATTTCTTCATGTTCTATCTTTCCAGCAAGCGCCACATGGTTGCTCTGAAATTCATCTTTGTTTTCTGACTCATCCTCACTCCAGGTTGCATTTAGAGAATTCTTCTTTTTCTTCAAGGTGTTAGCACATTCTGCCTGTATATGCCCAAATCATTCACACTCTCTGCACTGAATGCCTTTATTCTTGAAGGGTTGATCAGGCACATAATTTTCTTCTCTGTGCTTCTTGTTGCTTGAAGAACCATTTTTGAAGTGTGTGACACCCTGCTTGACACCGCGAGTATTCCTTCCAAATCTCTTCATAACTCTGCCGAAATTCTTTGAAAGTAGAGCTAGAGATTCCTCCAAGTCATCTGCATCATGCTCGCTGTAATTTTGTACCTCTGATTTTAAAGCAACTCCCTTTGCCTTTTTTATTTCGGTGTCTCCTCCAAGATTCATTTCGAAAGTTCTAAGAGATTTCATCAACTCTTCTAGCTTCATTTTAGACACATCTTTGGCTTCTTCTATGGCAGTAACTTTATAGGCAAATCTTTGTGGCAAGGACCGTAGAGTTTTTCGTACAAGTTTTTCTTTGGAAATCATCTCACCAAGAGCAAATGCTTCATTTGCTATGTCACATAATTTTGCATTGAACTCGCCAATAGTCTAATCTTCCTGCATCTTCAAATTCTCAAATCGAGTGGTTAACATTTGCATTTTTGACAATTTTACTGTAGATGTTCCTTCATAGGTAGTTTGAAGAATTTCCCATGCCCTCTTTGCGGATTCACATGTTGAGATAAGTCTGAATTGAACGGCATCAATGCCATCAAAGATAGCATTGAAAGCCTTCGAATTATTATTTGCCAAAGTATCCTCATTTATCGACCAATCTTCTTCCGGCTTAGGAGAAATAATATCATCTGCATCAGTAAACATAGGAGGATTCCAACTTGTTAGAATAGATCTCCAAGCCTTCTCATCAATGGCTTTAATGAATGCTCTCATCATTGCCTTCCAATACGCATAATTACTCCCATCCAATAATGGCGGACGCATTGTAGAACCTCCTTCTTTCATTGAGTCCATCGCACACGAACTAAGATCTTGTCCTGCGGATCCCGCTTAAGAAACAGAAGCGACCCGCTCTTATACCAATTGAAAAATCAAGATCAGTTATATGATGTCACACAAGGATCCTCGTGTGACACCGATTTTTAATGCAATGATGGACAATATAAAAATGCAGAAATAAATGATACAGGAGGTTGTTAACGCAGTTCGGCAACCAGCCTACGTCTGCGGGGCCACGACCAGATATAAAAATGTTTCCTTGAGTTAACAAAGTTACAAGACAATCAGACTTATACAAATAAAGACTCCCTCTTATCTTTGTCGCCGCCTCTAGCTAACTTCCCCAACGAAACTGTTTTTGCGAGATCCCCTAGACTTTAGATTGACCTCTCACGAGATTTAGATAACAACAAGATCCCCTTGTTGTTGATTCCTCCCGGAATCTGTGTTAAGGCAAGCTCCCCTCGCCCACGATCAAGAACGACAAACTCCCTTGTCTAAGAAACAGAACTCCTCCCGAGTTCGGATGCAGTCTCCTCCCGAGACAGAGTTTCAATGAAGAACAAAGAATATTGCCTCCTGGGACACCTCATGGAATACCAGATCGTAGTCTTCGGACGCAATACACAAGACACTCAGTAGAATGATGAAATCCATAGATTAAGTCGAGTGTGTAAAACAATCACAAACCCATACGCAGAAACGTAGGGAGTGAAAGAAAATCGACAGCTTGGAAAAATGAAAACCTCCTCACACGTAAAATCAAAACTCCGTCGTCAATCAGCTTTCTCAGAGAACGAAAGCTTTAACTAACCTTGGTAACTTCCATATCATCAATTCAAAACAGTTACCAACTTAGATATGACGTCGCAAGAATTAAGGAAAATAAATCTTAATAAATTCGGTTGTGTGACACACCGTGTGACACATTAGGAAAGTATCTCCAAAAAATCAGATATTCGTCCAATAAATTAGGAAAGCATCCCATTAATCATGGGAACTCGAAGCCTAGCAGATTTGGCTAAATCTCCATCAAATCGTCTTGCCAAATAAAACTTTTCCAAAAAACAAGTGCATATAGCTTTTTCAATATCTTTCCTAATATTCTTGTTTCCTTAATTTTCTCTTTCACAGAATCTTCATGTTTGTTACTAGGACGCCATCCAATAATCAGAATGCATTATTTCTTGATCACCAAGAAATAATTTATCAATTTTGGAAAAACATATTATCTCCATAAATAAAACTATATTGCCAAAAAATTCAAATGCCAACACATGCAAGTCGTTGCATTTACAAATTCAAAGTTATGGAATCAAACCTTTTGCGTACCAACAACAATGCTAATATTTATGTAATCTCGGTATATAATATCCTCCCCATCAATGACAGCATTTATAATTGGTTGATTCTGTAGCCCACTGACAACTACCTGACATATGATGCATAATTTTAGTACATAACATCAAACCACTAATGCCTAGTAACTTAACTATATAAAAAAGCATAGAAGATGTATTCAATTGTTTTAAGATAATTTCCATACTTTAACAAATCCCGACATGAGCCCCAACTTGACACCGTGCTTTTCAACAAATGCATCCTTATAATCAGAACAAAGCTTCATCAAATTTGTCTTACATTGAACGGCAGATGTTAAGGGGAGAAAGTGAAAGGTAAAATACAAGACAAGTTGATGCTAAATGTAAACTTGTTTCATGATTGGATTCAAATTCTATGTCAAATTTCAGCGATAACTATACCAACAACACAAAAAAAAAAAACATAAATTGGCAAGAAAAACAAAATCTACTCAACTTCAAAACCCGATAAGCATGATTGTCACTACAAATAAACATACTTCATATCTCATCAAGATCACATTCCAACATTCATGATAAATATGGTTAAATCCTACAATCTCTCACATCTTTTTTATCAGTACTAAATGTTGACACTGACAACAATATGTAAGTTAAGACATGATAAAACCTAAGATTCCCTTATTTTCTACTTTTGCGCCAATTGCTGAAACTTTTTGAGTTTTTGACCTCTCAATTCGGGAGAGGATTCACCAAAATGTGTTGATCATAACAAGTTGGAACTTAACTAGAAAGTAATAAGCCTCAAAACTTGAAAAAATGGCTTATTATTGCAGCACAAAGTTCTTAAACTCACATGTCAACTTCATTGAATGTTGTTAACAGTGCAAATGTGTTCTGAGAATCTTTCAATCTCATAGCAACTCGTTTCCGAAGCCTTGTCATGGGAACCTGTAACAATGGAGTTTCAAAATAAATAGAGCAAAAAAATAAATAAATAAAGATTGCTGTTTTAAAAATACAATTTACTAATCATTTTTATGATAGTTATACTAATTAAAACAAAAGATAATACTTATTGGAAATAAATAAAGTATCAAATTCATATAAGTCACTTACTCGTCTTTCCTTTTCCTTAGGAGGAAGTTGGGGTTCTGTAGCGGAGCGTTTGGGTGGTGGAGGGGCAGGTTTGGGTTTCTCAGTACTGCGAACAGACTCAGCTTTTGGTTTTTCAGTCTCCTCTATCTTTGGAGGATGAGAAGATGGCTGAGGAGCAGCATTATCAGACGGCTTCTCAGATGAAAGAACATGAGTTGTCACACCACCAGATTTTGAAATGACAGCAATCTTGACACCGGGTTCTACAGTATCCCCTTCCTTGGCTACAAGCTGCAAATGTAAAACCAGTGCTACAAGAAATTATTAAATCATACATTAAAAGCTACAAAGATTATTAACATATTATACATAAAGAGATGTATAACCATAAAGAATGAAAATAAAAATAAATTTTAAGAAACATACTTTTCAGAAATTTTGCTAGGGTTCCATCTGTTATAGATTCACCCATAAAACGAACAACAGCATCCACCAAATCACCTTCATGAAAAATATATTCAAGGACCATCAACGGAACAATTGATAAACAAAAGGCAGGTATAGATAATGAAAATGAAATAAGCACACAGTAACTATTAACCATTGATTGCAATAGTCAATGCAATACAGTGCACAGCACATTCTTGGATCAGTTATAGAACCTTTTTTTGCAGATTACAACATCATATATTCAATATTACAATGCCCATAGGAAAACAAAACCGCGATAGAATCATTAATATCCCTTGTAAGACTATAATTTACCCCCAAAAAATCCTAAGAAATACCCATATGATTAAAAAGTAGGAAGATGAAAGTACAGACAATAGAAGAGACTTGAAATAGTAATATGTCAATGACAAACCATTGTCAGAAGAAAATGGCCTGCTCTGCATTTGCATAGCAGCTCCCCAATAAATACTTGTAACAGCTTCCCTGTGCGATGTAAGTGAACCAAAAAATTAGTTCAATAACGATTATTCTAGAAAAAAACATTGGTGATGTATATGTTAACCTATGTTAAAGTAAAAAAAAAAAAAAAATTACAAAACCTATCTTAGCTCATGGCCATCCTTATCTCCGTATGTTTCTGATATGAACCCTGTAATCAAAGAATTCTCCAGAACAACCACAAAACAGCCTAATAGTGGTGGGAATTCAAGAGCCTTTCTCTCTCCCAATTTGCAGAGGAATTTGAGAGCCCCTGCACTCTCCCACTCTCCAAATTCTTTCTTCCCTTTCCCAATTCCTTCCTACCTTTTATAACCCACAAAATCCTAACCGATTTATCCCCTCTAATACCCCATTTACTTTAAATCTAATAGATAATTAAAATATTACTCCTCTTAATAATATTCATAACAATTTCATCTAGCTATTTATAGTGGCTTTTCACCTTACTTTCCATGTTCAATGTTTCAATAGTATAGAGGAACATTTATATGGATACAGTCAAAATCATGAACTGACACCCTGTCTAATAATACATTCAATTTTTGAGTTTGATAAGAATTACCACAAATCAAAGTCACAATATCGTATCGACATTTGCACACAAACACAGTTTATCTATTCACAAACACATAAAATCCAAAGATTTAGCATAGATTCGAGCATCTTCTCTCCCTCCCTGCAAAGTTTCGAGAATCTGCTCTCCTTCTCATTCTTCACTGGAATTATCTAGATAATAAAACCGTAAGAATTCTTTTCCCCCCTCCACTATTTATTTTTTATTCAAACTAGGCACCACCCTTTATTCAAATTGAAAATTATATATAACAAATTACTTAAATTACCCTTAATACAATACATTTTTCTCCTTACTAACAAAGTCTTAACTGTGAAATACGTGTTGAGATAACATTTGGGAAAGTTTATACGGAGACGGTCAAACTCATCAAATAAACCGTTTGTCCAAATTTATAATATCAATCTACCTCAATGACATTGAAGGAATGGCCCTTCACGTATTAATTTGACAAATAATGTTAGTGATTTTCCTTCGTCCAATAGGTGTTTTATGTGAAGAGAGGGAGGATGGTGTGCACCATCTCCTTATTCATTGTAGGATGCTTGCTCTTCGATGGTGAGTGTCGGAATGGCTACTGGGGATGCCAAGTATGATTAGAGGTCTCACGGGGTGTAAAGAGGTGTTGTGATGAATTGAGAAAAAGGATGTGTCGTGTCAAGCCTTTTTTGGCTAGCTTTGGCTTTTGAAGAAAAACAAAAGGAATAGAATGTTTTTTGACAATGAGCTTTTAAATTTTGATTAATTTAAACCAAGTTTTTTTAATACTCTTAGGGTTTAGCATTTTTTTGTAAGCTCACACTGTTATATGCGTACACTTTGTACATCAATAAGTTAATTCTGACTGCTAAAGAAATAATGGCAACATCCACTAACCTCGGCAACCTTAAATTTGATGATCCGCCTGCAACAAAACAAAGGAAAGAGCGAAGGAATTAATCAATCATTGTTAACAAAACCATATCTAAAACAAAGAGATGTTGCAACAATTGTTAGATCACCAGGTAGTATGATGTGGGCCATGTGGCAAAAACTTCGTACATCCTGAATTCCTCCAGAATAACATGATATCTATTTGCATTGAATGAAATTTAATAAGAATGACTCTAACTGAAAATAAAAAAAAAGTTAATTCAAACGACGTTCATGACAAACTATCAAAAAGACATGTAATATCTTAGAAACAAGCGATAGACTCCAAAAACAACAAGAAAAAACAAAAACATATGAAATCAACTTAGGTAAAATTCTCAATGCAGCTACATTCGAGGAATTATCAATACCTCTTTCTCAAGAATGGATGAAACTCTGGCCATACTAATTGCTTTACTAACTGCCTGCAAGTAATACATGAATAACCGATGGCTATACAATTTTCTTGACTCCAACTCTAAACAGAAATTAGTAAAGAAGGGAATCAAAAGTTGATGCAAGAATTTGAAGTTTTACCAAAGAGGACGAGCCTCCAGAAGTGGCTCGCCTTAGAACACCAAGCATCATTGTTTTGGTCCCTAATTTCAGACACTGTAACAGAATTAAGATAAAGATATTCATATTGCAGAAAGAATCAAAAGACCAAAAACAACATAAATACTCTACATTCTAAGAGAAATCACCAACAGAATTGTCCATTGTGATATATAAAACATCAACCATTTCAGCCGAGGCGATGTTGTAACTATACCTAAAAACTAGAAAAACAACAAGATAACACGATAGCAAACACAGAATTCACATTGAAATCGATCGATTTTCTCGGGAAAAGAAACAGATGGACCTTCCTGAAGAAAAACTAAGCAATCAAAGGAGCTCAGAGAGCTAACCTGATTCGAGAAAACAGAGGAATCCTGGAAGTAACTAAATCAAAGGTAGGATTTCACAGAATCAAAGAGAGAGGGAGATGTAGAGAGAGAGAGAGAGCCAGGAGCGGCATAGACGTTCAGGCACGCTTATACGAGTATTTTACAATCTGTTCCTGAAACGGAGGAATTCCAGAATGTACGTAACGTCAGTCTAACACGTGGCGCATTGCAATTGGTGACCATGTAAGAAGTCGGAAGAAAGAAACTACAATGTCGTTAACATAGACATTGGTTTCACTGTACGACATGTAGAATGTGACTAATTACCATTAGGCACGAGCTCTATCTTTAGAGTAGGTAGAGATGTTAAACGAGCGAGCTGCTCGCCAGTTCGCTCGCTCGGCTCGTTACTGTAGCGGGCCGAGCTTGGCTCGGCTCGCTACAGTAACGAGCGAGTTTGGCTCGAGTCACACAGGCGAGTCGAGCCGAGCTTGGACATCCCGGCTCGCGAGCCCGTGAATGACCGGGCTCGACGAGCCTGCTCGCGAGCCTGCTCGCGAGTTCACGAGCCAGCTCGCGAGCTGGCTCGTCAACAGAAGCCCAGCTCGGGTCCTGCGGCGAGCGCTGAACCCTCTCTGACGCGGCGACGCCTGACCATCGATAATCTCCCACTCTTTGATATCTCAGGCAATCACTAAATCCCAATCTGATGCCCAGGTCGGGGCACTCTCCGCCTGCCGCCTGCCGAGCACAAGATCGATAAAAATTTTGGCGAACCAGTTGACGTCCCGGCGATTGCGAACGAGATCGATGAACCCAAGACTTAAATTAAAACTCATCGTTCTCGTCGCCACCTGATAGTGCGGCGATGGTTCACCCCAAAGAAGACAATCAATCGCTGTGTAAGGATGAAAATTTGTCCAGTACAAGGGCGATTGATCGCCCAAAATCCAGTGCATGGGGCGATGAATCGCCCCAGAGTCTGGACATTATTATGCATATAGTAAGGTGAGAAATTTATTCCTTGAAAAAGTTTTACTTACGTTATGTTAATTTAGTAAATTATTATTGTTTCTACGGTCAATGGTTTTGCTGCAATGAATGATGCGATGGTGGGCTCTGCGTCATTAATTGTTTTTGTAAATGCTCAAAAATTTGCTCCACAGGGGCGATCAATCGCCCCACAGGGGCTATCAATCGCCCCACAGGTTCTTCTCAAATTGATCATTAATTATATGAAAAGATGTTTTGAGTTTGGTCTTAGTAGACAACCCATTCCAGCTCTGTCTTTCATTGAACAACTTTTTGAGATAAAGTCTGGTCATGACTTAAGAGAAATCACCAACAGAATTGTCCATTGTGATATATAAAACATCAACCATTTCAGCCGAGGCGATGTTGTAACTATACCTAAAAACTAGACAAACAACAAGATAACACGATAGCAAACACAGAATTCACATTGAAATCGATCGATTTTCTCGGGAAAAGAAACAGATGGACCTTCCTGAAGAAAAACTAAGCAATCAAAGGAGCTCAGAGAGCTAACCTGATTCGAGAAAACAGAGGAATCCTGGAAGTAACTAAATCAAAGGTAGGATTTCACAGAATCAAAGAGAGAGGGAGATGTAGAGAGAGAGAGAGAGCCAGGAGCAGCATAGACGTTCAGGCACGCTTATACGAGTATTTACAATCTGTTCCTGAAACGGAGGAATTCCGGAATGTACGTAACGTCAGTCTAACACGTGGCGCATTGCAATTGGTGACCATGTAAGAAGTCGGAAGAAAGAAACTACAATGTCGTTAACATAGACATTGGTTTCACTGTACGACATGTAGAATGTGACTAATTACCATTAGGCACGAGCTCTATCTTTAGAGTAGGTAGAGATGTTAAACGAGCGAGCTGCTCGCCAGCTCGCTCTCTCGGCTCGTTACTGTAGCGGGCCGAGCTTGGCTCGGCTCGCTACAGTAACGAGCGAGTTTGGCTCGAGTCACACAGGCGAGTCGAGCCGAGCTTGGACATCCCGGCTCGCGAGCCCGTGAATGACCGGGCTCGACGAGCCTGCTCGCGAGCCCGTGAATGACCGGGCTCGACGAGCCTGCTCGCGAGCCTGCTCGCGAGTTCACGAGCCAGCTCGCGAGCTGGCTCGTCAACAGAAGCCCAGCTCGGGTCCTGCGGCGAGCGCTGAACCCTCTCTGACGCGGCGACGCCTGACCATCGATAATCTCCCACTCTTTGATATCTCAGGCAATCACTAAATCCCAATCTGATGCCCAGGTCGGGGCACTCTCCGCCTGCCGCCTGCCGAGCACAAGATCGATAAAAATTTTGGCGAACCAGTTGACGTCCCGGCGATTGCGAACGAGATCGATGAACCCAAGACTTAAATTAAAACTCATCGTTCTCGTCGCCACCTGATAGTGCGGCGATGGTTCACCCCAAAGAAGACAATCAATCGCTGTGTAAGGATGAAAATTTGTCCAGTACAAGGGCGATTGATCGCCCAAAATCCAGTGCATGGGGCGATGAATCGCCCCAGAGTCTGGACATTATTATGCATATAGTAAGGTGAGAAATTTATTCCTTGAAAAAGTTTTACTTACGTTATGTTAATTTAGTAAATTATTATTGTTTCTACGGTCAATGGTTTTGCTGCAATGAATGATGCGATGGTGGGCTCTGCGTCATTAATTGTTTTTGTAAATGCTCAAAAATTTGCTCCACAGGGGCGATCAATCGCCCCACAGGGGCTATCAATCGCCCCACAGGTTCTTCTCAAATTGATCATTAATTATATGAAAAGATGTTTTGAGTTTGGTCTTAGTAGACAACCCATTCCAGCTCTGTCTTTCATTGAACAACTTTTTGAGATAAAGTCTGGTCATGACTTAAGAGAAATCACCAACAGAATTGTCCATTGTGATATATAAAACATCAACCATTTCAGCCGAGGCGATGTTGTAACTATACCTAAAAACTAGACAAACAACAAGATAACACGATAGCAAACACAGAATTCACATTGAAATCGATCGATTTTCTCGGGAAAAGAAACAGATGGACCTTCCTGAAGAAAAACTAAGCAATCAAAGGAGCTCAGAGAGCTAACCTGATTCGAGAAAACAGAGGAATCCTGGAAGTAACTAAATCAAAGGTAGGATTTCACAGAATCAAAGAGAGAGGGAGATGTAGAGAGAGAGAGAGAGCCAGGAGCGGCATAGACGTTCAGGCACGCTTATACGAGTATTTTACAATCTGTTCCTGAAACGGAGGAATTCCGGAATGTACGTAACGTCAGTCTAACACGTGGCGCATTGCAATTGGTGACCATGTAAGAAGTCGGAAGAAAGAAACTACAATGTCGTTAACATAGACATTGGTTTCACTGTACGACATGTAGAATGTGACTAATTACCATTAGGCACGAGCTCTATCTTTAGAGTAGGTAGAGATGTTAAACGAGCGAGCTGCTCGCCAGCTCGCTCTCTCGGCTCGTTACTGTAGCGGGCCGAGCTTGGCTCGGCTCGCTACAGTAACGAGCGAGTTTGGCTCGAGTCACACAGGCGAGTCGAGCCGAGCTTGGACATCCCGGCTCGCGAGCCCGTGAATGACCGGGCTCGACGAGCCTGCTCGCGAGCTTGCTCGCGAGTTCACGAGCCAGCTCGCGAGCTGGCTCGTCAACAGAAGCCCAGCTCGGGTCCTGCGGCGAGCGCTGAACCCTCTCTGACGCGGCGACGCCTGACCATCGATAATCTCCCACTCTTTGATATCTCAGGCAATCACTAAATCCCAATCTGATGCCCAGGTCGGGGCACTCTCCGCCTGCCGCCTGCCGAGCACAAGATCGATAAAAATTTTGGCGAACCAGTTGACGTCCCGGCGATTGCGAACGAGATCGATGAACCCAAGACTTAAATTAAAACTCATCGTTCTCGTCGCCACCTGATAGTGCGGCGATGGTTCACCCCAAAGAAGACAATCAATCGCTGTGTAAGGATGAAAATTTGTCCAGTACAAGGGCGATTGATCGCCCAAAATCCAGTGCATGGGGCGATGAATCACCCCAGAGTCTGGACATTATTATGCATATAGTAAGGTGAGAAATTTATTCCTTGAAAAAGTTTTATTTACGTTATGTTAATTTAGTAAATTATTATTGTTTCTACGGTCAATGGTTTTGCTGCAATGAATGATGCGATGGTGGGCTCTGCGTCATTAATTGTTTTTGTAAATGCTCAAAAATTTGCTCCACAGGGGCGATCAATCGCCCCACAGGGGCTATCAATCGCCCCACAAGTTCTTCTCAAATTGATCATTAATTATATGAAAAGATGTTTTGAGTTTGGTCTTAGTAGACAACCCATTCCAGCTCTGTCTTTCATTGAACAACTTTTTGAGATAAAGTCTGGTCATGACTTAAACGTGGGAGGCTGGCAGGCTGCTTGCAAAAAGTCAGCTCTCTGTTTTTTCTTTTCTTTTTAATGGATATGGAAGAGATCCTACAAGTCATAGCTCAAACCTTCAAGGAAGACTAGCTAGTTGTGAGGACGATTGGATGAAACTAAAAGTGAACTTAATGCTTGAAGACGTTGGAAATACTCTCCCAAAACAAGCATCCCCTAAGCAGACTGACGCGTCGTTAGGATTTTGTACATTTACTGCAACTATTCTTGCCGTAGATGGTCAGCCTGTTTGGAAAACAAGCTTCAACTTGATGTAGTGAATATCAACAATGGATTTATGAAATATATAATATATTTATATAAAATAATTTTATTTATGTAAGTTTGGCTCGTTAAGCTTGGCTCGTTACGCTCGTTGAGCCGGCTCGGCTCGTTAGGCTCATGGCTCGAGAGCCGGCTCGGGTTGAAAATTTTTTAGGTTGGCTCGTTAGGCTCGACTCGTTAGGCTCGGCTCGTTTGGCTCGGCTCGTTTGGCTCGGCAGGCTCGGTGAGCTGGGTCTTTCTCGGCTCGGCTCGACTCGACTCGACTCGACTCGCTCGTTTAACATCTCTAAGAGTAGGGGTGGATTCAGTACGGTTGAATCGAGTAATCGAAGGCCGAAGCGAATAGTTGATTTCAATTTTTTTTTTCTTCAAAAAACTTATTAGAATTGAACCGAATCAATATTTTTATATTTTTAATTTTAATTTTACAAATTACAAAAAACTCGAATCAAAACATATTAAACCCGACCAAAAAACAAGCCTAAACCAATCAAAAAGATCCAAAACCGAAAAAATATATTCAAATTGGGTTTGGTTTCCAAAACAAATTGGTTCGATTTCAATTAAAAAGGAAATTGAACTAAACAGCACCAATTCTGTGATGACCCGAATGTGTACGTATGAGCACGATTGCGGAGCAAACCTCAGGTTGCGGGCTAAACCTCGGGACCTAAGCCGAGTGTAGGTAAATCTCAGATTTGAGTATAAGCAAATCCCGGGTCGTAAAAAATTATCGTCACAATCCCACATCGCTTGGGGATGTATATGAAACATATGTAATGAAACCCTCCCAATATAGTAAGACGCATTTTGGAGTACAATTAGCAACAGATCCCATAAGAACTTCGAAGTTAAAAGTGTTCCGGCGAGAGTAATACCATGTTGGGTGACCGACTGGAAAGTCCTTGCCAAACAAATCCGTGATGAGAGGATATTGAGTTACGACCTAATCACCAGAGCGGACAATATCTTACTAACAAAAGAGGTTGTTATAAATTTCACCCCAATTGTCCGAACATAACCGAATAAAGGTTATCAGACAATTGAAAACCAGTCTTGATCGTTCGGATCCCAACTTACACTCCAACTTATTTCAACTTACTCCAAAGTCCAACCCACACCTATCCATATCAACCTGAGTCCAATAACACCCAACCTACTCTCCAATAGAATTAAACAAAATCAGCCTCCCTATCTAATACGTTTAAACAATGTAACTCATTTAAATAAACAAATATAAAATCATTCTCTCGTCTTCTAATTGTTTCACTGCCAACTTAAGCACGAATAATTTATAATATCTCATCCCTTATTCTTATAATCATTAATCATATGAATTCACAGATATTATATTATGTTTACGTTTTAATTTATGTAACGATTTATTTTAATTATTTATAATATATTATGATATTTGTACGAATTCGTAAGTATCATACGAGGAAGTAAAAATTATAAGTTAAAATAAAATGAAAAATATAATTTTAACTATATGAATTACACATTTAATGTATGTTTCGGGTTCTTTCAAGGGTTTCAACTAGGGGTGAACAAAAACCAGTCCGGTCCGATTTTGAAGAAAATTGGAACCAAAATAATAAAATTTGATTTTTAATTTTTAAGACCGGGACTGTTTTGATTTTTTTAAGGACCGGACCAGAACCAGAACCGGATTTTGGTTCCGGTTCTAATCCGGTTCCGGTTTTCCCACTTTTTTTTTTAAATTAAAAAAATTCTCTCTATTTTGTAACTTTTAACGTATGTACTTCTTGTTTCTCTTGGGACTATTAGGATATTCATGCTAAGTTCTTGAGAATCTGACATTATTTACAAAGTACAACGCTAACCAGGCAAATAAATATAAATGATAACTCCATAAAAAGTTGTTCTAGTCACTTAGATCATTGCATACTAAAGTGAATTATCGCAGTTATCAGAGAATAACTTGGACAATTATTAAAATTTTGTAAAAACCCCTTAAGCATTAATGTTCAAAAAACTTAGGTAAATAGGCAGAAAGATGCCAAACAACCAACAATGGAAAAACAACTAAAAATGACAGAAGAAACAGTCGGAGTTGTAAAGGATAATGACAACTGTCGATGACATAATCTTGCTGTCTGTCTGCGGTAATAAGAAGACAATACGCAAATGACTTACTAAACATGAATTGCAAAGATAAATAACAAAAAACCTATCACACTCCAGCCAAAGAATTATCAAGCCGTCTCACACCCAAAATCTCTCAAGAACTTAGCATGAATATCCTAATAGTCCCAAATGAAACAAGAAGTACATACGTTAAAAGTTACTAATGATCCTCCATTATCACCAACTTTAAAACCATAATCAGTCAACAAAACCAGTCTTTACAATTGCTAGAATATGACCCATAACTTTAGCACAATCAACTTCAACAACGTTAAAGTTCAATGACTCCGCTGATAAGTTTGTTCTACAACCCTGTAAAAATAAAAAAAATACCACATATACACGTAGTCACTACAAGATGCAAAAAAATATTATACTAATAAAAATATAATTAAATAGAAAATGAAGTAAAAACAATCAAACATACAACGATGTTCTCTCTATTCGCTAATTTTAATTAGTTCGCCATCTTCACCTCGTGATATAAAATCTGCAAAATAATATAAGTCTCAAAATAAGTATATAATTAGTAATTACTAAAGAATAAGAGTAAAATTTAAAACATACATTTTTCAAACTCATCCATCACATCATTAAAGTTTGGGAAATTACCGGTTTGAACCTCGAACTAACCGGTTTTTTCGATTTAAACCTTGAAGTAAAATTTTTCACGATTCAAACCTTGAAGTATGAAAAATTAACAAAACAAACCTCGGCGGACGTCCTATTGACTGTCCTCTGTTAATTTTGCCAGAGAACGGACTGTCTCTTCAAACAAGAGACAGTCCGTTCCCGAGATCGGACTGTCTCTTGTTTTAAGAGACAGTCCGTTTGCTTATTTTTGCCTATGAACGGACTGTCTCTCGTAATAGAGACAGTCCGTTTTCTTATTTTTGCCTATGAACGGACTGTCTCTCGTAATAGAGACAGTCCGTTCTTTAAATTAGGGCAAGAACGGACGGACTCACTTAAGAAGAGTCCGTCCGTTCTCACGATTATATCAGAAAACAGAGAGCATTTCTTGCGCAGCTCGCACGAAGAAATCCTCTCGGGATCCATTTTCTCTCCAACGTTGAAGGCGATTTTTCTGCACAAATTCGTGCGAAACTTACTCCAGGTATGATTTTATCGTTTTGAAATGATTTCGTTCGATTTTTAGGATACAAATCGTGATTTTCCCAATTTTCGTATGAGAGGACGGTCACAAGGCGATGAAGGTGTGTCCGTTCTCTCTCTGGAGATCGGACGCACTGTCCGACGGTGGTGACCGTCCTCTCTGTGAAATTGGGATATATCTCAAATTTTTTACCTAATAATTGAACTAAATAAATTACAAACGATAAATTCATATCCTGGACTAAATTTTGATCAAATTTATGGAAAAATATCGCAGCAGGTTGGAGAGAAAATCAATCCCAACAAATTTATGGGAGCCGGAGGTTGGAGAGAAAATCTATCCGTCTGGGAAAAGATAGCTGTGACCGTTGGAGAGAAAAGTGAACGCTGGAGAGGCGACAGAGTGTTTTCTGTTTGACAAAAATTGGGAATATCACGATTTGTAACCTAAAAATCGAACGAAATCATTTCAAAACGATAAATAAAATCATACCTAGCGCTAGTTTCGCACGAATTTGGAGAGAAAATGGATCCCGTGAGTATTAATCGTGCAAACTGCGCAATAAAAGCTCTCTGGTTTTTGCTATAATCGAGAGAACGGACGGACTCTCTTTAAGAGAGTCCGTCCGTTCTTGCCCTCATTTAAAGAACGGACTGTCTATGTTACAAGAGACAGTCCGTTCTATGAACGGACTGTCTCTTGAATCAAGGACAGTCCGTTCATAGTCAAAAATAATAGAACGGACTGTCTCTGTTACAAGAGACAGTCCGTTATAGGCAAAAATTCGAGAACGGACTGTCTCTTGTTTGAAGAGACAGTCCGTTCTCAGGCAAAATTAACAGAGGACGGTCAAAAGGACGTCCGCCGAGGTTTGTTTTGTTAATTTTTCATACTTCAAGGTTTGGATCGTGAAAAATTTTACTTCAAGGTTTAAATCGAAAAAACCGGTTAGTTCGAGGTTCAAACCAGTAATTTTCCTTAAAGTTTTCTAAATTATGGCTTTCCTCACGAATCCAGCTTTAAGTGCAAATAAGCGCCTCGATAGTCTTTGGTGATAAAGAACTACGAAAAGAATCAAGTACACGTCCACCACATCTGAAAGCTGACTCCGAAGGAACTGTAGAAATAGGAATAACCAATACATCTTTTGCAATTTTACTTAATATTGGATATTTCAATGAATTCAATTTCCACCATGTCAAAATATCTTGATTTTCTGAAAACGTTTACAATTCCTCAGATAAGTATTGATCAACTTCCGTCCTATTGCTTGCAGCACCTCGCTGACTATTACGATTACAAAATTTCTGAAATAGCTTATCGAAAGCAGAACCAGTTATTTGTTCTGTGGATGAAGATGTCGTAACACTAGTTCTACTATAATCCTGTGATATTTCAAACCCCAAATCCATTTTGTATGAAGATATAATCTGTTAATCACGGTTCGTACTTTACTCACCAAATCTGTAGCTTTATCATTGTCAACCAACATTGTAAGAAAATGTTCGAAAAACTGTATCTTACATCTTGGATCTAAAACAACTGCAACATACATCAAGAAATTAATATTATCATAATTTTCCCAATACTTGTCAAATTTTCCTTGCATTCCGATAGCCATTTTCCTCAATGATGGATCGTCACATTCAGCATACTCCATGATAACCAATTTCAAACTGCAAAGTTCGCTAAAATATTTATTTGATGTCACATGTAAAAAGGCTGAAACAGTCACAGTCGTATCATAAAAAACTTTTAAAAATTTAATAAGTTTTCTAATATTCGCCCAATCTGTTGTAGTGGGAGATGTATCCCCACTCAACCCACCAATGAAATTACTATCGGTTTCCATTAACTTGTCAAAAGCTTTTTCAAATTTTTCAGCACTTGCTAACATCAAATATGTAGAATTCCATCTTGTAGACACTTCAAGAGAAACACTACTTTTGCATGCGATTTTAATATTATCAGCACAATTCTTAAAATTTTGTAACCTTGCAGGTGATGATCGGACATATTTAACAGCTCTACGCACTCTATCAATAGCCTCTTGATGATCTTTCAATCCATCACATACAATTAAGTTTAATATGTGTGCAAAACATCGCATATACATGTATTGTCCATTCAAAACTAAACCATTCCAATTTCGAACACTTTTGATCAAATATGAAATTGCAACATCATTTGAAGAAGCATTATGAACTGTGACAGTCATAACATTTTCGATTCCCCATTCAAACAAACATCTTTCCAATTCTCTACCAATTGTATCACCTTTATGATCCGAAATCAAACAAAAATTTAAAATCTTCTTATGAATGGTCCAATCACTATCAATGTAATGACCAGTTAAAACCATATAATTTATATTCTGAATAGAAGTCCATGTATCTGTAGTCAAACATACTCGTTGTGATGTTCTTTTAAAGTACTCTTTCAATTTCATCTTTTCTTTTTCATAAAGACTCAAAATATCACGAACAACTGTAAATCTAGACGGAAGCAAAAACTTCGGTTGCAGATATTGAGAATATGCTCTAAAGCTTTGTCTTTCAACAAACTTAAAAGACAATTCTTCGTTAATTATCATCTTCGCAAGTAGTTCTCGACAAGTAGCAATACTAAAACATGCAATTTGTTGTCCCTTATTCGTATTCTGAAAGCTCAAAGCCTTTTGCTTCACATCTATATTTGCCAATAATTTTGCACAAATACGGATGTGTTTTTTCAAACTTGATGTCCTATTTCTCAGTGTATCACATGCATATGTTTTTCCACAATGATTACATTTTGCTCTAGAATTAGTTTCATCAATAGCAAAATAATTCCAAACATCTGATTTGTTTTTCCTTTCCCTTCGAACATTAACACTAGAACTCTCTACATTTTGATTATCATTAGTGCTTTCCGTTTCCATCCTATAAGATACAAATCACAACAATTCGTAATCAATAAGCCAAATCCAACAATCTAACAATCTAAAAATTCTAAACAGCACATTATCATCAATAAATCACTAATTAACATCAAACACACACATCAAATGCAAATTGTTGTCCCTTATTCGTAGCAAAACATGGTCCACAGATTTCAACACGCTCTACTGAATTCAAAACAACTCCAATAAACCTTGCATTATCTCATTATGAAACATTATCCAAAATGAACATTTACCTGTAATGAGTTTTCTTTAACTCATTAACAACTTGTCGGAGTTGACTGATCCTTGAATTCACACCAGTTGAGAAGCTACCCAAACTCTTTCTCCAAGATAGTGTAGCACATAGAAGACAGAGGGTCTTTCCGGTTCCTGTTGGACTCTCCAGTAATGCATTACATTTCTGTAATGCCACTAAAATCAATTATATGCTAAAAATAGA
This sequence comes from Begonia masoniana, assembly GCA_022432975.1. NCBI lineage: Eukaryota > Viridiplantae > Streptophyta > Magnoliopsida > Cucurbitales > Begoniaceae > Begonia > Begonia masoniana. The sequence goes on along the minus strand of CM039514.1, from coordinate 43,764,356 downwards.
ATAACTACATGGTGCAGATAACTTTCTTCGCATACAGTACATGAAAGCAAAAAATATAAGTAAAGAATCACTTTTTAATAAACTCAATGCTGCTTACCTTCGTCGGAAGTCGGAAGCTTTGTTGAAGTCAGAAGTCGGAAGTCGAGGTCGGAACTCGGAAGTCAGCGATTGTGGTTTGGCGTCGGGCGACTGCGGTCTGCGAGTGCGAGAGAGACAGGCAGGAGCAGAGCGTTAGGGCTTAGGGTAGTCGGAAGTCGGCGACTGTGGTTTGGCGTCGGGCGACTGCGGTCTGCGAGTGCGAGAGAGAGAGGCAGAGCAGAGCGTTAGGGCAACTGAATATACTGAAGTGAATAATCCGGTTCTGGGATTTTCGGTTTTGCAGCATTAAACCCGAAAACCGAACCGGATTTTTCGGTTCTTCTTAAAAAAAACCAGAACTAAATTATTTAATTTGCAAAACCGACCAGAACTGGACCAAATTTTCGGTTCCAGTCCGGTTCTTCGGTCCAATCCGGTTTTTTCTCACCCCTAGTTTCAACATTCATATCCACCACCAACTCCATCTCCACCGAGTCTGCCCCCTCCTTCAAAACCTTCACTTCTTCGTATTTTGCATCCACAAAGGAGGCATTTTCAAAGGAGGTATTCTCTTCCTTGGTGGTGCAATCAAAGTGAAAAGAACGTGACAATGCCTTTTTTGTGTTTTAAAAATAATTAAAATACAACTAATAAAATAAATTATTACATTAATTATTTGACATGTCAGTAATTTTAAATAAATGCAGTATTACTTTTTAAAAAAGTTCATGATTTTATTCTAATTACATATGAAAATAAATAATATCCAAAGCATGTCTTTTTCCAGCCAGACCCATGAAAGTCATAATGACACGTAACATACGAGAGTCCATCCCAGACCAACATGAAACACAATCTCATATTGCCAAAGCATCCGAACCGAACAGACACAGACCTTAGCCTACGCTGTTAGAGCGTTTCATAAAAGCTACTTCAATATTAAGTAGTGCCTGAGCTCTATGAAAGGGCCGTTGCCTTCGTATAATTTTGGTCGCTGGTCATTTCTACTATCCATATTCCGATAAAATTCAGTTAATTTCAAGTAAAAAATTCAATATTTATTGATATGTTTGACTAATTACTTAGAGAAAATAGAAGAAATTTTTTTGAACAAATATCAAAACTGATCGATCGAGTGTGTTCATTATTTCAGAGATTATTACCAATTATTTGCATTTTGAAATTAATTATAATTGTGCAACAAAATACGAGTTTGTCACGATTCCTTCATATGTGCCAAACATTAGTTATTTATTAACATTTTAACTTAAGTTGAACTGTAGAGTAGAGCTATTAAAACTCCACATTATTCGGAACATTGATTGAGGCAGACACTCATACACCAAGTAGTAGAGGAACACACTAGAGAGTTTTTTAATATTAGAAGCCAATGCAAAGCTTCTTCTCAAGGCATTCCCCCTGGGTATCCACCGCTGGATCCTCCACCTCCACCAAACCCACCACCGATTCCACGGCCACCGCCCCCACCATAGCCTCCACCGGATCCATACCCTCCTCCACTGGGTCCTTCTCCACTGGGTCCTCCACCAACGTACCCTCCTCCTCTAATTCCTCCTCTAACTCCTCCAAACACACCACGAAACCCGCCAATTCTCGGGAATTTTGCATCCTCAACCGAGGCTTTTTCCTCCGCGAGAAGTTTTCTAGGCTCACCATTGACACCGGTGCAGATAAAAGCACAAAGAAGACCAAGGAAGAGAATTCTCCAAGTCATTTTGAGTACTTGAAGTAAACACTTACTGATTGGATATGATAATCAAGAAGAGAATACAAGGTTTATATAGAGGAGCTGAGGGCATTAGGGTAAGAAAATGAGAAGGACCGCCATTAATATGCTCAACTACCCATCCGTAAACAAATTGATAGGCAACCTTAAAAAACACCTTCTAATTTGTTCTCTCCTTTTAAATCACGTAATCAAAGGGCCTCACCATGCACTCATAATGACTTTTCGAGGCAAGTGTGACAGACCTGTTATTATCAAAGTCGACTTATTTTTCGTTTTTTGTTTTTTTTTTTATCAAATCCATCAATTATTGTAATACAGAAACGAATATGACAAACCCGTAAAGTCTAGGAATCCACACAATTCTTTGACTGATTTAGGCGTAGGCCACTCAACCATAGCTTTCACTTTGCTTGGATCAGCAGACACGCCATTGGAATACGTAATATGGCCCAAATATTGCAATTGTTCCACAGAAAAATCGCATTTTTTAAAGTTAGTATAGAGTTGTTGCTCTTTCAAAATTTTCCGAACATCTTTATAACCTAATGACAAGTTACTCCAAATTAATGTTATATATGAGTATATCATAAAAAGATATGAGGTCAGATCAGCGTAAATGCTGTTTGAAGATGTGATTCATAAAAGATTGGAACGCTGAAAATGTATTTGTGAGCCCAAAGGACATTATGAGAAATTTATACGGTCTTTTGTGGGTTCCAAAAGCTGTCTTCGACATATCACTAGCTTCCACCCGAATTTGATGATAGCCAGATTTCAAATCCAGCTTAGTAAAAATGCTTGCACCATGTAATTCGTCTAAAAGTTCCTCAATAACGAGAATTGAAAATTTATCAGCGATAGTTTTCTTATCAAGTGTAACGATCCGGAAGAGGGCCTAACAGAAACGCCAACTTAAACGATCAACCTCAAGGAGGTCAACCGTCTAACCTAAGGCTGAGTGCAAAAGTTGAACACAAATCCAGGACCTCCTCGAAGCAACAAATATAAGAGAGTCCAAGCAATAGTAAAAATATCAGAAAAGAGCAAATAATTACATGCTAAAATAAGGTGCAATCTCAAATGTGTTCTTACACAAGAGTACAAAGTAAAGGGAAAAACAGAGATGCAACCCAAGCAAATCCCGACTCAGATCAGGTTTACATCTTACCCTTCCTTCCCTTACCTGAAAAGAATAACAAAAATGGTCGTTGAGTGAGTGACAAACTCAATATAAGATGGTACACATACCAATATCAAAACATGCATGCCAGTTTCAGTATTATTAGTTATCTTCTCATTTCCCATTTAGAACAATTTATGGTGCTAGCGACGTCCAGACACTGGCCAGATCAGCTAATAGGACTTGCATAGCTCAGAGTCACTCTCGCCCTTCGTGGGGCGGATCGCACATTCCACCTATTAGTAGGGAGTGTACCCTTCACCTATTTGAAGGGGGTGAACCCTTCACCTATTCGTAGGGGGTGAATCCCTACACCTATTCGCAGGGGGTGAACCCTTCACCTATTCGCAGGGGGTGTACCCTTCACCTATTCGCAGGGGTTGTACCCTTCACCTATTCGCAGGGGGTGAACCCTTCACCTATTCGCAGGGGGTGAATCCCTTCACCTATTCGCAGGGGGTGAATCCTTCACCTATTCGCAGGGGGTGAATCCCTTCACCTATTCGCAGGGGGTGAATCTCTTCCCAAACAAGCGTGGGGGAGTACCACAACAACTGGGCAAAACCCTCTGATACTCTTAGCATAAGGGCCCAGCTAAGAGTGCCAGACGGTTACCTCCAGTATCCAACCCCAAATGACACAACAGAAAACCAATGCATGAATAAAGTCTAATGCATATACGAACCCATCTGCATGCCGAACACGATAATCTCATGACAAATCTCAATACAGCGCGTCAGCACAGGTGTATAAGACATGGCATCTAAAGTCCAGTAAACAGCATGAATCAGTCATAAGTATACCTACCTGCAAGACTAAGTAATACGTAATAAGTATGATGACTCATACCTTTATGGCGAGCCCTCCTATCCTCAGTGAACCGTGGCTCCTCAGGAATGGTTTCAAACTCAGCAAAATCTCCCGAATCTGGGAGTCAAACACAAGGAAAGAACCTCGTTAAAATCCAATTGGGATAAAAAACGATATAAATTGCGAACCAGGGTGAAAACAGGCAAAAACGAGTCAGGTTGATTTTTTGGTCAAAGTCAACGTTGACTTTGATTGACCGGACCGGACCGGTTCGGGTCGAAACTGGTTCGAGTCGGGCTGATTCGGTTCGGTTTAGTCCGGGTCGGATCAAATCGGGTCGGACCGAACTGGGTCAGACCAATAATGGCTAGGTTGACCCGACCTGATGGGCTGGGTCAAACACGGCCCGATGGGCCCATGTCAAACCCGGCCCAAGAAGCCCATGGGTCTGGGATCAGCCTGGCCCGAAACCGGATCGGGCTTGGCCAAACCCAATCGGGCCCAACTCGGCCCTGGGCCTGAGTCAACTCGGGCCTGGGCTTGAGTCAACTCGGCCCAAAGCCCGAGTTGATTCGACCGTCGACCGCTGAAAGCCGACGAAGCTCCGGCGACCTACCCGCGGCGGAAAAATCGAATTTCTAACCTGTTTTTCACCAAAATTCGCGTCCAACACGTTCTTCGACTCTAATCCAGTCGATTCCTATCAAAAACACCGAAGAATCGACTCAAAATCACAGATCTAACAAAACTTAAAACCCGAAGCTTCTCGGGCAAAAATCGGGAGAAAGAGGGATTACCTTCGAAAACTCTCTTCGCCAACGTTGATCTACGCTTCGAGACGAACATTTTGACACCAAGATCTCGACGAACGGAGGTGGATCGGATGTCGGCGATTTCTCTCCCTCGATCGGTTTCTCTCCTTCTCTCTCACCTCTTCTCTCTCTCTGTTTCTGTAAGACAGCCACGATAAGGTTTCTATTAGAAACCTTATCCTTTAAATTTTTATTAATTAATTTATTTTATTTTATATTTAATTTATTTATTTCTTTTATTTGATTTATAATTTCCATTCCTACCGGAAATTAGCGAAATTAATCTCAAAATTTACACCCTAAATTACGCGAAAAATTTATCCAAATTTTACAACTAAAATTTTTTGACGGGTTTTACATTAAGTGCTTTATAATTTATGCAAAAACGAAACGCATACTTCTGCCTCTCCTTTTTACCAAAATTATAGGGCTCGAAAACAGACTCCTACTTGACTGTATGATTCTTGATGCTAACATTTCACAAACTCGTTTTCCAATTTCATCTTTTTGAATTTGCAAGTAACGATATAATATCACATTAATAGGAGAAATACCTTCTTTCAAGAATATTACATGATCATGACCTTTTTTTGGAGGTAAACCAGCTAGCATGTTCATTACCTCTTTATATTTGCTTAATAGTTGCTCAATTTTAGGTTGCGTTTTTTGTTCCAAAACTATAGCTCCCAGCTCCACCATCAAACCATATCCCTCATGTTTTACTACCCTTCGCACAACTTTCAAAGAAATTTTGGTTCTGCCTACCTGTTCACCCCTAATCATAGCAGGTTTACCTACCTCCAACAATTTAATGGTTAGGTGCTTCCAGTTAACCTGCGTATCCCCAATTGAAAAATCAAGATCAGTTATGTGATGTCACACAAGGATCTTCGTGTGACACCGATTTTTAATGCAATGATGGACAATATAAAAATGCGGAAATAAATGACACAGGAGGTTGTTAACGCAGTTCGGCAACCAGCCTACGTTTGTGAGGCCACGCCTAGATATAAAAACATTTTTTGATTTAACAAAGTTACAAGACAATCGGACTTATACAAATAAAGACTCCCTCTTATCTTTGTCGCCGCCTATAGCTAACTTTTCCAACGAAACTGTTTTTGCGAGATCCCATCGACTTTAGATTGACCTCTCACGAGATCTAGATAACAACGAGATCCTCTTGTTGTTGATTCCTCCCGGAATCCGTGTTAAGGCAAGCTCCCCTCGCCCACGATCAAGAACGACAAACTCCCCTTGTCTAAGAAACAGAACTCCTCCCGAGTTCGGATGCAGTCTCCTCCCGAGACCGAGTTTCAATGAAGAACAAAGAATATTGCCTCCTGGGACACCTCATGGAATACCAGATCGTAGTCTTCGGACGCAATACACAAGACACTCAGTAGAACGATGAAATCCACAGATTAAGTCGAGTGTGTAAAACAATCACAAACCCATACGCAGAAACGTAGGGATTGAAAGAAAATCGACGGCTTGGAAAAACGAAGAAAACCTCCTCACACGTAAAATCAAAACTCCGTCGTCAATCAGCTTTCTCACTGAACGAAAGCTTTAAATGACCTTGGTAACTTCCATATCATCAATTCAAAACAGTTACCAACTTAGATATGATGTCGCAAGAATTAAGGAAAATAAATCTTAATAAATTCGGTTGTGTGACACACCGTGTTACACATTAGGAAAGTATTTCCAAAAAATCAGATATTCGTCCAATAAATTAGGAAAGCATCCCATTAATCATGGGAACTCGAAGCCCAGCAGATTTGGCTAAATCTCCATCAAATCGCCTTGCCAAATAAAACTTTTCCAAAAAACAAGTGCATATAGATATTTCAATATCTTTCCTAATATTCTTGTTTCCTTAATTTTTTCTTTCACAGAATCTTCATGTTTGTTACTAGGACGCCATCCAATAATCAGAATGCATTATTTCTTGATCACCAAGAAATAATTTATTAATTTTGGACAAACATATTATCTCCATAAATAAAACTATATTGCCAAAAAATTCAAATGCCAACACATGCAAGTCGTTGCATTTACAAATTCAAAGTTATGGAATCAAACCTTTCACGTACCAACAGCAATGCTAATATTTATGTAATCTCGGTATATAATATCCTCCCCATCAATGACAGCATTATTAATTGGTTGATTCTGTAGCCCACTGACAACTGCCTGACATATGATGCATAATTTTAGTACATAACATCAAACCACTAATGCCTAGTAACTTAACTACATAAAAAACCATAGAAGATGTATTCAATTGTTTTAAGATAATTTCCATACTTTAACAAATCCCGACATGAGCCCCAACTTGACACCGTGCTTTTCAACAAATGCATCCTTATAATCAGAACAAAGCTTCATCAAATTTGTCCTACATTGAACGGCAGATGTTAAGGGGAGAAAGTGAAAGGTAAAATACAAGACAAGTTGATGCTAAATGTAAACTTGTTTCATGATTGGATTCAAATTCTATGTCAAATTTCAGCGATAACTATACCAACAACACAAAAAAAAAAAAACATAAATTGGCAAGAAAAACAAAATCTACTCAACTTCAAAACCCGATAAGCATGATTGTCACTACAAATAAACATACTTAATATCTCATCAAGATCACATTCCAACATTCATGATAAATATGGTTAAATCCTACAATCTCTCACATCTTTTTTATCAGTACTAAATGTTGACACTGACAACAATATGTAAGTTAAGACATGATAAAACCTAAGATTCCCTTATTTCTACTTTTGCGCCAATTGCTGAAACTTTTTGAGTTTTTGACCTCTCAATTCGGGAGAGGATTCACCAAAATGTGTTGATCATAACAAGTTGGAACTTAACTAGAAAGTAATAAGCCTCAAAACTTGAAAAAATGGCTTATTATTGCAGCACAAAGTTCTTAAACTCACATGTCAACTTCATTGAATGTTGTTAACAGTGCAAATGTGTTCTGAGAATCTTTCAATCTCATAGCAACTCGTTTCCGAAGCCTTGTCATGGGAACCTGTAACAATGGAGTTTCAAAATAAATAGAGCAAAAAATAAATAAATAAGATTGCTGTTTTAAAAATACAATTTACTAATCATTTTTATGATAGTTATACTAATAAAACAAAAGATAATACTTATTGGAAATAAATAAAGTATCAAATTCATATAAGTCACTTACTCGTCTTTCCTTTTCCTTAGGAGGAAGTTGGGGTTCTGTAGCGGAGCGTTTGGGTGGTGGAGGGGCAGGTTTGGGTTTCTCAGTACTGCGAACAGACTCAGCTTTTGGTTTTTCAGTCTCCTCTATCTTTGGAGGATGAGAAGATGGCTGAGGAGCAGCATTATCAGACGGCTTCTCAGATGAAAGAACATGAGTTGTCACACCACCAGATTTTGAAATGACAGCAATCTTGACACCGGGTTCTACAGTATCCCCTTCCTTGGCTACAAGCTGCAAATGTAAAACCAGTGCTACAAGAAATTATTAAATCATACATTAAAAGCTACAAAGATTATTAACATATTATACATAAAGAGATGTATAACCATAAAGAATGAAAATAAAAATAAATTTTAAGAAACATACTTTTCAGAAATTTTGCTAGGGTTCCATCTGTTATAGATTCACCCATAAAACGAACAACAGCATCCACCAAATCACCTTCATGAAAAATATATTCAAGGACCATCAACGGAACAATTGATAAACAAAAGGCAGGTATAGATAATGAAAATGAAATAAGCACACAGTAACTATTAACCATTGATTGCAATAGTCAATGCAATACAGTGCACAGCACATTCTTGGATCAGTTATAGAACCTTTTTTTGCAGATTACAACATCATATATTCAATATTACAATGCCCATAGGAAAACAAAACCGCGATAGAATCATTAATATCCCTTGTAAGACTATAATTTACCCCCAAAAAATCCTAAGAAATACCCATATGATTAAAAAGTAGGAAGATGAAAGTACAGACAATAGAAGAGACTTGAAATAGTAATATGTCAATGACAAACCATTGTCAGAAGAAAATGGCCTGCTCTGCATTTGCATAGCAGCTCCCCAATAAATACTTGTAACAGCTTCCCTGTGCGATGTAAGTGAACCAAAAAATTAGTTCAATAACGATTATTCTAGAAAAAAACATTGGTGATGTATATGTTAACCTATGTTAAAGTAAAAAAAAAAAAAAAATTACAAAACCTATCTTAGCTCATGGCCATCCTTATCTCCGTATGTTTCTGATATGAACCCTGTAATCAAAGAATTCTCCAGAACAACCACAAAACAGCCTAATAGTGGTGGGAATTCAAGAGCCTTTCTCTCTCCCAATTTGCAGAGGAATTTGAGAGCCCCTGCACTCTCCCACTCTCCAAATTCTTTCTTCCCTTTCCAAATTCCTTCCTACCTTATATAACCCACAAAATCCTAACCGATTTATCCCCTCTAATACCCCATTTACCTTTAAATCTAATAGATAATTAAAATATTACTCCTCTTAATAATATTCATAACAATTTCATCTAGCTATTTATAGTGGCTTTTCACCTTACTTTCCATGTTCAATGTTTCAATAGTATAGAGGAACATTTATATGGATACAGTCAAAATCATGAACTGACACCCTGTCTAATAATACATTCAATTTTTGAGTTTGATAAGAATTACCACAAATCAAAGTCACAATATCGTATCGACATTTGCACACAAACACAGTTTATCTATTCACAAACACATAAATCCAAAGATTTAGCATAGATTCGAGCATCTTCTCTCCCTCCCTGCAAAGTTTCGAGAATCTGCTCTCCTTCTCATTCTTCACTGGAATTATCTAGATAATAAAACCGTAAGAATTCTTTTCCCCCCTCCACTATTTATTTTTTATTCAAACTAGGCACCACCCTTTATTCAAATTGAAAATTATATATAACAAATTACTTAAATTACCCTTAATACAATACATTTTTCTCCTTACTAACAAAGTCTTAACTGTGAAATACGTGTTGAGATAACATTTGGGAAAGTTTATACGGAGACGGTCAAACTCATCAAATAAACCGTTTGTCCAAATTTATAATATCAATCTACCTCAATGACATTGAAGGAATGGCCCTTCACGTATTAATTTGACAAATAATGTTAGTGATTTTCCTTCGTCCAATAGGTGTTTTATGTGAAGAGAGGGAGGATGGTGTGCACCATCTCCTTATTCATTGTAGGATGCTTGCTCTTCGATGGTGAGTGTCGGAATGGCTACTGGGGATGCCAAGTATGATTAGAGGTCTCACGGGGTGTAAAGAGGTGTTGTGATGAATTGAGAAAAAGGATGTGTCGTGTCAAGCCTTTTTTGGCTAGCTTTGGCTTTTGAAGAAAAACAAAAGGAATAGAATGTTTTTTGACAATGAGCTTTTAAATTTTGATTAATTTAAACCAAGTTTTTTTAATACTCTTAGGGTTTAGCATTTTTTTGTAAGCTCACACTGTTATATGCGTACACTTTGTACATCAATAAGTTAATTCTGACTGCTAAAGAAATAATGGCAACATCCACTAACCTCGGCAACCTTAAATTTGATGATCCACCTGCAACAAAACAAAGGAAAGAGCGAAGGAGAAAATTAATCAATCATTGTTAACAAAACCATATCTAAAACAAAGAGATGTTGCAACAATTGTTAGATCACCAGGTAGTATGATGTGGCAAAAACTTCGTACATCCTGAATTCCTCCAGAATAACATGATATCTATTCGCATTGAATGAAATTTAATAAGAATGACTCTAACTGAAAATAAAAAAGTTAATTCAAACGACGTTCATGACAAACTATCAAAAAGACATGTAATATCTTAGAAACAAGCGATAGACTCCAAGCTATAATTATTGAGGAATCCGTCATGTTGCACCCTACGATCATAAAGCCATGGTCTGCCTAATAAAAGATGACTCGCGTTCATAGGAACGACATCGCAAAGAACCGCATCTTTATATTTACCAATAGTGAAATTGATGGTCACTTGCTTTGTCACCTTGATGTCATCTCTATCGTCTAACCATCTTAACTTATATGACTTAGGGTGGCTAGTCGTTTCTAACCCGAGTTTACTAACCATATCTTGGGAAGCTACGTTGACACAACTTCCACCATCTATAATCATGGAGCAAACTTTATTCTTGACTGCACATCTACTTTGGACAATATTTTCGCGTTGGCAGTCCTCTTTCACATTCTTAGAAACGAGGGCTCTTCTTATAACCATCAAAAGTGGTCCCTCTTGAGCCAAACATTCATCTGAATCGTGCTCACTTTCCTCTTCTACCTCTTCTTCTTCCTTGTCGAGGTATTGTCCTTCATCATTCTCGCTTTCCCATTCTCCCGTTGATTCTTTAATAACCATCACTCGACAGTTTGAGCATTCATTCGCGTAATGTCCTTTTCCCAAACACTTGTAGCATTGGACATCACAGGCTCTTTGTCCTTTAGAAGGGTTCAATTGATTCTTATCCGCCGGAGGGAGTTTGTTTGTTTGGTTGAATGGTGCTTTAGGTGGCCAATTACAGTTAATTGGCCTTTTCTCTTCATTCTTCCATGGAGGTTTAGGCTTATCTTGGTCCAAGTGCCTAGGTGGGAATTTGTTCGGGAAGTTGATCTTTCGTTTTCTCTTAAGTTGTCTCTCCACCGTTAAGGCAAGTTGAATGATCATGTCCATGGCCTCCAATTGTTGTACTTCAACCGCGTCACCTATGTCACGGTTCAAACCGCAGATAAATCTAGTGATGAATTGTTCCTTAGGCTCATCAATAGCACAGCGCATATTGAGAGTTTCAAATTTCGTAAGGTATTCGTCTACAGAGAGACTATTTTGTTTGAGGTTATGAAGTTGATGGAAGAGTTCATGTTTATAGTGTCGGGGAACGAACCTCTTATGCATTAGTTCTTTCATGGAAGTCCAAGTGGAAACGTGGTAACCTAATATTCTCATTCTTTGGGCTTTGAAGTTGGACCACCATAGTGCAGCGTGGCCCGTTAGTTCAAGAGAAGCGAATTGAATTTTAACTCTTTCGGAATAGTCGTGGCACTCAAAAACTCTCTCAAATTTATCAACCCAATCTAAATAAGTGTGCTCGTCACACATTCCATTGAAAGGGGGAATTGTAATCTTGATGTTACGGAGGTCGTCATTGTCTCTACGACGATTTGGGCGATATTCTTCATCATCTCCCGCCAAATCCTCATCCTCCTATTCATAACGGGATCTCCTTCTTTGGGGCTCAGCCCATTCTTCTTCCTCTAAGGGTTGTTGAAAAGGGGTACGACGTCTAGGACATTCGGGTATAATCCTAGAGGAGGTCTCTCGTGAAAGATCTCGTTCAAGGGATTCACGTCGGGGATGGGGTTTATGTGTTCCTTAAATTGGGCTATCTCAAGGGAAACGTCATTGATTTGTTGGGTGAGGTTGGTAACCAAGCCCGTTAAGGCATTGATTTGACCTTGCATGCCACCTTGCATGCTAGTCTCACCCTTGTGACGTGTATGTTCGGGAGGGGGAGTGTCTCTTGCTCGATTTGATTCTTGATGTGATGTGTCACGTGTAATGCCACTTCTATTAGTCATGTCTTATTGTTTTAATTTAAAATTCAATTTTAAACTCTTGACTAAGTTATGTCATCCAAAGTTAGTGAGGTGATTATCTTGTTTAATGTCTTAGATAATTTTAGGCACAAAAGATGAATTCTTAGCTAAGACGAATAATTAATAAGGATCATGCTCACATTCACACTTAAAATCAATAAAACAACTTAGATGTTTCAACAACACTTAGTAAGACTAAAGTAGAAATGAAATTTTCTTAATAACGTGCTAGTAACACAAATCCAATCAAATTCTACCAAGTTCCCAATTTTAAATTAGTTTCACTTAAGATAATATTAATACCAACTAAATAACTTTCAAAAACAGCAAGAAAATATTTTAAAACACAAGTTTAATCAAAGTGAACATGCTGAAATTTCAAGTTAAATAGAGCAGAATTTTCATAAGTGCAATAACATCAATATAGCCGATTTTAACATGCTATTACTTAATCCTTGTAATTCAATTTTGTGCAATCAAATAACAGCATATAATAGACGAATTTATAAGCTATATTCAAGTGCAACAATCAGCAATTTAACATGAGAAATCCGAGGCAAGATTAGTCATTAAACCGAAACTAAAGTAGACATAAAACCGAGAAGAATTTCAACATATGTAAACCGATTTTTCTTGCTTCAATTTGATAAGATTTTCATGATAAGTTGTTAGCATATAGAGAGGCTAAAACATAACAAAAATAGGATAGAAAAACCGAGGTTAGAACAAGCCAAATCCGAAGCCAAATAGATAAAAATCCGAGAAGCAAAACAAGTGTAAAACCGAGAGGAGATTAATCTTACCTTGGCCGATCTTGTCACAATGCATACCCATTTTTCCACAATATCTTAAGCTATTAAATGACAAGGATAATGGCAGCCAGTATTAAGATAAACATATCGCAAAACAATAAGCACCAACTAGATTCAAATATTATGCTAGAAAATAAAGAGCGGCTTTCCCAATTTTGTGCCGATTTTTGACTAACGTCAAGGCACTAAAACGCATCGTTGAAAGCACCTTGCTCTGATACCACTTGACACGGTGGCCCTTAGAAGATGGGGCCGTGTAATACCTACAAAAATGATAATGGTGCTCGGGTGACGAGTGATGCACAAATCCAAAATTAAATGGAGAAAAATGGAGAATAAAATGCAAGTAACTAAAGGTGAAGGTGTGTGATGGTGAGGCCGAAATTAAAGAGTGATGTGTGTGAGAAAATGTGATGAAAATGAAGGAATGAAATACCTTTGGCAGACCCGAGGAGCTATCTTACGTTTGAGCTCTCGGGTGCACGTTTTCCCGAAGGAAAACGACCACCGTAGGCCTAGGTTTTCTTCCTCGAAGTTCTTACTCTCAAGAGAGCAAGATGAGGGAAAATAAGAACTAGCCTAGCAACCTTAGAGCTAAGATAGCAATGGAGGACCTCTCCACTCGATAGAAATCGAGGAACACCTGAAGGTTCTTCTAACACGGAGTTAGGGAAATAGAAATTTCATAAATGAGCAAAAGTTAGCTACAAACATCAATGCTATGCTTAAATAGACAACCTAGGTGGATTAGGGTTTGGCAAGAGTGGATGAGAGCCATTGGATCAAAACAATAATCAAGGGCCGAGGTGGATGGAGCTGTGCGTGCGCTGCTGGTTGGAGGAAAATTCTAGCGCGCGCATCCGACGGCCCAGCGAGCAGCAGGGCATGCCATATCAACGGCTCTGGTTGCCGATCCGTGCGCGCATCTCTCGGCCACGCTGGCGATCCTGGGCGTGCCTCCATCAACGGCTACGATGCACCAGTGAGCGCGCCTGATCTGCTTGCCTGCGCGCGGGCCTGTACGAAGTTTGATGCTGCCCGCGCGCCTCCAGTTGTGTGGTGGAGATTAAGCCCGAGCCAAAACTTGATCAATGGCTTAAAACTTGATAACTCCTTGATCAATTTTGCCACCCTCACTTGTACCTGCAATTTCATACCTTTAAAAGTGGGCTCTTCTTTGAATTAAGGCTTCCTTTGGGCTCTTTTTTGTTGATGTCTTTCTCCTTTGTTGAATTATTTTTCAACCCATAATCCACCAACATTCATTTAATCATAACCACACAATCTAATGCATGATACGAATATATAATAATCCATACAAAAAGGCTAATGTATGTCAAATGAGTTTAAAAACCAAAATTACATATTTAGAGGCCCGGGAAGACAAACTCCCATTGGGCTACTTGAAGGCTCCGTGCCAATGCTCCATTGTAGGCTATGCATGGGCTTGTCCATATCTTCTAATGTCGGCTCCCATGTGAGATCCACAATGGGGTCATAACCTGCAAGAAGGACTAAAAAAACAAGCCTAAACTAATTAAAAAGATCCAAAACTGAAAAAATCTATTCAATTTAGGTTTGGTTTCCAAAACAAATTGGTTCGGTTTCAATTAAAAAGGAAATCGAACTGAACTGCACCAATACCCCTCAATTGTCCGAACATAATCGAATAAAGGTTATCGGACAATTGAAAATCAGTTTTGAACATTCAGATCTCAACTTACACTTCAACTTACTCCAACCCACACCTATCCATTTCAACCCGAGTCCAATAACACATAACCTACTCTCCGATAGAATTACACAAAATCAGCCTCCCAATCTAATACATTTAAACAATGTAACTCGTTTAAATAAAAAAAATATAAGATCATTCTCTCGTCTTCTAATTGATTCACTCCCAACTTAAGTTCGAATAACATGGAACCCAATTTGGTTCTTATGCCGAATCGATTTAATTTCAATTCCGAATTTCGATATGTTACAAAGATGAAACCAAAGAGTTCCATGCCTACACAACACATCTATATTATTACAGCATCTTACAAAAGCTAGTTCAATTATCAGCATAGTTCACGGGCCTAGAGAAAGGCTCCGGTCTCGACTATTTTTTAGTGAGCTTCATATGTCCATATTTTGATCAGATTTAGGCAAATAATTCTAGAATTAATTATTTATATTTTGTTATAAAAAATAGTTTTTTCAATGCAAGTGTGACGAGAAAATAGAAGAAAAATATTTGAGATAGCTACAAAAGAAAGTCATTGCTTTCAAAATTATTCAACGTATTTATTCAGCAATTATTTAGATGATTTTATTGACATCCACTTGCCAATTTTTTTTTTTAAATCAAAATTAAAATTGACCTTGTTTATTATTTCAAAGATATTTAATAATTTATAATATCTCATCCCTTATTCTTCTAATCATTAATAATATGAATTCACAGATATTACATTATGTTTACATTTTAATTTATGTAATAATTTATTTTAATTATTTATAATATATCATGATATTTGTATGAATTGGTAAGCATCACACGAGGAAGTTAAAATGAAATGAAAAATATAATTTTAACTATATAAATTACATATTTAATATATGTTTTGGGTTCTTTCAAGGGTTTCAGCATCCATATTCACTACTAGCTTCATCTCCACCGAGTCTCACCCCACCTTCAAAACCTCCACTTCTTCATATTTTGCATCCTCAAAGGACGCATTTTCAAAGGAGGTATTCTCTTCCTTGGTGGTGCAATCAAAGTGGAAAGAACGTGATAATTACTTCTTTTTGTTTTAAAAATAATTAATGAAATAAATTATTATATTAATAATTATTTGACACGTCAGTAATTTAAAAAAAATAAAATAAGAAAGTAAATGTAGTATTACTTTTAATTAATGATATAACCCTAATTACAAATGAAAATAAATAACGTCCAAACTTTTTCCAGTCAAACCTATAAAAGTCATAATGACACGTAACATACGAGAGTACATCCCTGACCAACATGAAACACAATCTCATATTGCTAAAGCATCCGAACCGAACAGACACAGACCTAAGCCTACGCTATTAGAGCGTTTCATAAAAGCTACTTCAATATTAAGTAGTGCTCGAGCTCTAGGTAAGGGCTGTTGCCTTCGTATAATTTTGGTCACTGGTCACTTCTACTATCCATATTCCGATAAAATTCAGTTAATTTCAAGGAAAAATTTCAATATTTATTGATATTTTTGACTAATTGCTGAGAGAAAATAGAAAAAATAAATCTTGACTTATGAATGGCATTGCTTTCAAAATTATTGAACTCATTTATTGAGCAAGTATTTAGGAGACATGTGTCTTTCTTCAAACTCATTATTTAATTGATTTTATTGGCATGTAGTGTACTTCTGCCAAAATTTTGAACAAATGTCAAAACTGATCGAGTCTGTTCATTATTTCAGAGATTATTTATTACCAATTATTTGCATTTTGAAATTAATTATAATTGTACGACAAAAATACGAGTTTGTCACGATTCGTTCGTATATGCCAAACATTAGTTATTTATTGACTATTTAACTCAAGTTGAACAGTAGAATAGAGCTATTAAAACTCACATATTAGGAACATTGATCGACGCAGACACTTATAAACTAAGTAGTAGAGGGACACACTAGAGAGTTTTCTAATATTAGAAGCCAATACAAAGCTTCTTCTCAAGGGATTCCCCCTCCGTATCCACCGCCAGATCCTCCACCTCCACCAAACCCACCACCGATTCCACGGCCACCGCCCCCACCAAAGCCTCCACCAGATCCAAAGCCCCCACCGGATCCGAGTCCACCTCCACCACCGGACCCTCCTCCACCGCCAAATCCTCCTCCCCCTCCGGACCCAATTCCTCCACCTCTTCCAAACCCACCACCAAACCCTCCACCTCTTCCGTACCCACCGCCTAACCCACCACCTGATCCATACCCTCCTCCGCCACCATATCCACCTCCGCCACCGAGTCCGCCTCCAGAACCAAATCCTCCACCTCTTCCATACCCACCTCCAAATCCCGGGTATTTCGCATCCTCAACTGAGGCATTTTCCTCCGCGAGAAGTTTTCTAGGCTCACCATTGACACCGGTGCAGATAAAAGCACAAAGAAGACCAAGGAAGAGAATTCTCCAAGTCATTTTGAGTACTTGAAGTAAACACTTACTGATTGGATATGATAATCAAAAGAGAATTACAAGGTTTATATAGAGGAGCTGAGGGCATTAGGGTAAGAAAATGGGAGGGACCGCCATTAATATGCTCAACTTCTTATCCGTAAACAAATTGATAGGAAACCCTAAAAAATACCTCCTAATTTGTTCTGCTTTTCAATCACGTAACCAAAAGGTCTCACCATGCATTCATAATGACTTTTTGAGGCAAGTGGCAGACCCGTTATTATCAAAGTCGACTTCTTTTCTTCCTTTATTTGTTTTTTATCAAATCCATCAATTATTATAATACAGAAACGAATACGACAATAGAAAATAGAAGAAAAATGCAAAGATTTTATGTAAAAATATATAATGAAAACACACAGACATTAAAAAAGCATTCACTGTGCGGAAACTAATTGCAAGAGTATATGTCTTGTGCTTCTATATGAAAAACATGATAAGACTCAACACAAATAAGAGTTTATGGAGCTTTTCGAGCCGGACCTGTCATGACGCGATGCTAAGGCCGCACCATTCTCGAAAGAGAGTCATGCCATTCGATCTAGATTGAATATTTAAACAACGTCGTATATAAAATCCGACAGATGAGTAATAACATTTAACGGTTAAGTTTTAATTATTTATTTGAATTAAAATTATATTTAATAAGGTTTTCCCAGGGAGCCATACACTCTATTTAAACATCTATTTTACCCTAAAATCAATTATACTATTGTTCTATCGATAAAAGGGTGTGGCTGTGAGAAGATTTGTTTCTTGGAGTGGTTATTCTGCCACGATTGCAGCAAAATGTCAAGTTCAGAGAGATTCTCTTCACATTTATCAGAGGATTTCTTGTCACTAAGTGGATCTTCCCTTTTTTGTTTCACACTCATCTATATAAAAAAAATAGATTTCTAATATCATCATTCAATTCAGGTTGGGAGAGTGAGGGAGCGGCAATTGGGTTGTGCAAATTACACACCCGTTCATGGGGAAACTTCAGAATTTGAAATAGGTGAGACTTGTCTGAACCTTGATGTCATCTTTGGGTTTGAATTTTGAGTTTTAGTTGAAAATTTTGGTCTAAAGATTGGAAATTTATGGTTGAAATTGTTAAAAGTTTGCTGAAATGTGCTATCTTAGTGTTCTAAAATAAGTTGGTGTAAACTTATGTGGTTCGAGTCGGAATCTATAAAAAACCTTGGAGGGTTGGCGACCATTGCTATTCCTATAGAAAAGCTGTTGGAAGTTACGACTCAAAGTCGCGACCTAACGAGGTGTTAAGTCGTTGCGCATATATAGCTCGCTAACACATGTTTGACATTTCTTAGTTTTCTTAAAAATCTATTTTGAGACGTGTTCTCATATTATATGACATGTCAGTTTTTACTTGTATGTTTATTTTCACAAGACATATTTTATTGGGCATGCACTTGTATTTCTTTTACTCATTAAGTTGGTCGTGTGAACCAAGTTTAATCGATTCATGTGAGGGTCCTGTTTTGTTATAGACATTCGACCGTGGAATGATGTGTTTGTTTGTAAGGCAGTTGAACTTATTGTGTCCTTTGACGCAAAATCCAAAACTGATAAAGGTTGTTCGTGCCTTTGCGATCGCCGAGTCTCGCTTTCGAATATTGTATATGCATATGAATAATGTGTTGGAGCTTAACTTTCACTGAGACTTTCATGTTATTCAATAATGACATATTTTATGTATATACTACACTATAGTGGAATGATTTAACTGTGGAAACCCTCCCTATGAAGACAAGGATAATCTAAAATTTTGTTGATTGTGAGAACCCAAACTATACTATTAGGGGTGCATAATCTCAATCTCTTAGGAGAGAGAAAATTGAGTAATTTATAAATAGAGTTCTCATCTCTACCTATTACAACGCGTTTTGGGCTAATCTAAAAAATAAATCTGTGCAAGCTCTTGTCCAAAACAGACAATATTGTAATGGGGGTTGATTGTGGCAGGCCGCCTTGTGAAGGCAAAGATGACCAAGATTCTATTGATTGCGAGCGCCCGGTGAGGGTGCACAATCTCACATCGATTGAAAGAGTGTAATTTGAGTGGTTTATAAGTAGAGTTCTCCTCCTTACCTGATATAACGCATTTGGGCTAACCCTAAAAATAAATCTATATGGGCTCCCGCCCAAAGTGAACAATATTGTACTGGGAGCACTAGGGGACTCCACAAATGGTATCAAAGCCAATTCTCAACTGGAAGTGTGACTGATAGGGAGTTAGGCTCCCAATGGGGAAAGATTGTGGCAGCTCGCCTTGTGAAGACAAAAAGGACCAAGATTCTGTTGATTGTGAGGACCCAAGCTATACCAGTGGGGGTGCACAATCTCAATCTCTTAGGAGATTTTTTTTATAAGTAGAGTTCTCATCTCTATCTAGTTAAACATGTTTTGAGCTAACCCCAAAAATAAATATGTGCAGGGTCTGACACAAAGAAGATAATATTGTACTGAGGGCACTAGGAGACTCTACATTGACACTAACCCTACTTAATGTTTTCTACTAAGTATTTATACAATATTTTATAATTGACATGCTCACTCATTTTTCTTTAATTTTAAAGTTTAATGTAAAAAATTTATCCTTACTGAGTTGAGTTGAGTCACCCTAACGAGATCCTCTTTCAGGTTTTAGTCACGGTGACTATCAGCAGCCGACGCAGGAGTGAGATCGACCATTATTCCCTTAACATTTATTTTCCTTAGTGAGTTTAATTTTGATGAGTTGCAAATTTGTTTAGTTGTTCTTATTTTCAGTGTTATTTACTCTCCGCACAACATTTTTCATAGATATTTTACTGTTACACTCTCTCAATGTGATTTGTTAGACCTTTATTTTATCCCAATTTTACTAGACCATGACTTATTCTTTAATAAGTTTTCCACTTCTACTAAGTTAATTATCATTAAAAGTTGGACAGCTCACCTTGGGATAATTTTAAACAAACTATAGAAGATAAAAATAAACATCACCAAAAAAATAAACACTCCACCAAGAAGATTAAACTAGAGCCTTCAGTCGCCCTCAGGAGTCTCAACTTCTCTCTGCTTATTTCCTAAAATATGAATTGGTTGTTTGTGGTGAGAAAAACAGCTCATTAGGAATTTCCTAATGAGCTCCATCTAAAACCATTTTCAAGATCACCTTCTAAGAGCCTCTAGTGGGCATTAATATGAAAAGTGTTGGGAATAATAATTGGTGAGAACAATAATAATGTCGTCGCTGTAAAACGTAGAGAGTACTGATCAGGATAATTCTCAAGAAAAACTGTTTTTGACAGTCTCCTTAGAGAAAATTACCTTTTCAAGTATGTTCCCAGGAAAGGCTGGAGGGGTCACAGACGGTTGTTAGGATTAGACGCATTAATCCACCTGTAACGAACGATCGAGAAACGAAAAAAGAAAAACGAGAAAATAATGGACACTGAATTTTATGTGGAAACCCTAGACAGAGAAAAAACCACGGGCAGAGGAGAGAATCACTAATATTAAATTCGGTACAATGAGTTTTGCGACTCAAGTGTCAATATATAGAGAAAACGTAAAACCCTAATATTGATATACGGGCCTGACCCGGTCCAACTATAATTCGGGTCACACTAAATTCTAACAACTCCACCTTGACACGAATTCCACATGAGAGATCCAACGGGCTCCTCGGTTCAACCCAAAGCGAATCCAGAACACTAAACTCTGACAATCTCTACCTTCAAGGAAATTCCGGTGCAAGAAAACAAATCTACAAAACTCCATTAAAAAACAACCTCCTCTATCAAAAATGCCCCAGATGGGCCAACTCAACATCCGATACCGTTTAAGTTTAATCCCCGTTTAAACTTGAGAGACTTACTTGAGAAGAAATCACATCTCCTCCTCCATGGTATCACTGAACTTTTAGGGTTGTCACAACGAACTGCATTTGAACATGTTGAAGACTCCACACAGGAATCGTTACCCTCGAACACATTCAATGCATAACCCACAGTTTCACCATATCGTCCTAAAGTTTTAACCTTATACATGGTTCTGCCTTTGACGATACTATTCTGACATGAAACTAAAACTAGTGACTGAACATCTGTAATAGGCTGACTCACCGACTTTGATGTACCCTCAGATCCCAACCTGAACTTCACCTGAGAACCTGACTTCTTTCGAGTCTTCTCAATCTTTCTCTTAGAAGGTGAATTCACAAACTTTGCAGCCTTATTACTCACCACATTGACTGTGGAATCCACAATCTTCGCGTGCATCATATATAATGAGGAACATTTTTCTCCTCTCGCTACGATCAATGAACCTTTGGTAAGCTTTCATTTTCCATCACGAAATGTGTTGTCATACCCTTCGTCATCGAGCTTGCCAGTCGAGATCAAATTCTTGCAGATGTCGGGGATGTGCTTCACACCTCTCAAAACCAAGGTGTTGCCGATGTTAGTCTCCAAACGCACATCTCTCATACCAATGGCTTTTGCAACGCTACCATTTCCATCCTCACACTTCCAAAGTCACCTGAAGTGTAGGACGTAAAGAATTCCTTCGCGAAGTAGCATATATTGAAGCGCCACTATCGATTACCCAACTCGTATCTTGGCAAGCGAAATTTACGACATCCTCGTCGTACACACTAAAGAACTCCTCGGTGACTGTGGCTACCTCCTTACCTGTGTCATTACCGTTCTTCTTTGGTGCTCTGAAATCCTTCTTCATGTGACCCTACTTGCCACAATTTCAGCACTCAAATGTTTGTTGGGACTTGAACTGACTCCTCCCGTTCTTGGACTTGGATCTGCCCCTATTTTCAACATTCAAAGCTGAGCCTGTTGATATTTCACCAGAATCGATCTTACGAACCTCCTCGGCAAGAATACGATCCCTCACATCGGTGAATACCAGTTTAGCACTTCCAATTGAGTTACTAACTGCAGCCATCATAGGCTCCCAACTATTTGGTAGAGACGCCAACAAAATTAGGGCACGAACCTCATCTCAAAATCAATTTTCACAGATAAGAATTGATTCATAATCATATTGAATTCATTCAGATGTGCTGCGACAAAAGTACCATCAATCATCTTCAGATTAAAAAGCTTCTTCATAAGAAATACCTTATTATTCGAGAAGGGTTTCTCGTACATATCAGACAGAGCCTTCATCAGACTCGCAGTGGTCTTCTCCTTCACCACATTGTGAGCAACGCTTTTGGCTAGTGTCAATCGGACGACTCCCAAAACCTGTCTATCAAGGAGATTCCATTAACTGTCTTCCATCTTCTCTGGTTTCGCACTCAAAGGAAGATGTAGTTTTTTCCCGTACAAGTAATTCTCGATTTGCATTCTCCAGAACGCAAAATCTGTCTCATCAAATTTTCCAATAACGTGTCATGTGTTATCATCACCTGCCATTGTTATCAATAATCAATGCCCAAAAAACAGATATTTCCAGATCAATTATTCAACCCCAATAATCAATCTCAAATATTCAGAATAAATTCTCCAAAATATTCTAAACCAGAATTGAACCGACCCAATTTAGAAATTTTTTTCCAAAATCAACTGTTGAAACTGGATCTTCAACCAAAATTCAAAACTTTGAATTAATCTCCACTGAGGAGAAAACGGCGGCAGACAGAGACTCCTCTTCTCGCGGCGCTTCTTGTTCTGATCGGAGCTCGCAACAGACCGACTTTCTTCTCCCTGGATAGTCGCTCGATCGGTGACGGAGACTTCTTCCTGGCGGTCTCGGGTAGAACAGAACAGAGGCTTCTCTGTTATTCTTCGTCGGTGGGCTCGAGCGGCGCTTCTCTGTTCGGCGATGGTCGGCTGACCAGTAAGCAGATTTCTCTCTTCACGGTGTCGGAAGGTTTGCAGAATGGCGGCGAGCTTCGTTGTCTTCGCAGACGGGGTGCGGCTAGGGCTATGTTCTTCGGCTTCAAGTCGCGCTGCGCTTCTCGTAGTCAGACGGTGGCAGCGACGACGCTAGGGCTCGGAGAGGTGGGTCTCGGCTGTCGGGCAGAACTCTCAACTCTGTTCTTCGTTCGTGGTTGCTCCTCTGTCGGCTTCTCTGTTCTTTGCGGTGAAGAAGAACAAAACAACACAATTTTTTTTTTTCCTCCAACAATTTCTTTTTCCTCCCAAATTACAATTTCAATTTCAAAATTGCAAACTTGAAATCGGTCCCTGATTTTCGAAAAACTGCTTCAACCTGAAGCTCTGATACCAGTTGTTAGGATTGGACGCCCTAATCACATGTAACGAACGATTGAGAAACCGAAAAGAAAACGCAAAATATAGTACCGAATTTTACGTTG
>CM039514.1:43714486-43740607 GCA_022432975.1 Begonia masoniana | reverse complement strand
ACAGGGATGTATGTACTTTGGAGAGCTGCTCCAACTTCCAATTTAACAGGGGGATCTGGGATCTGAATAGGAGATCAGTTCATGTTTAAGGAATTAATCCACCCCTTAATGAGACAGGGGATGCATGTTACTGTGGGAGAGTTGATCTCCAATTCCCAATTCACAGGGGGATCGAACAGAAACGAAGCCCATGAGCAATGAGTTGCGAAAGTGAAATTGCATATTAGGGGAATGTATATTTCCTTGTTCATTTATTGTTGGCTTTACTTACCTTTCGCATTAGGCTAATGATGAGTTTTGTGTTGTAGGTGTGAGGACCCTGCAGGAGTTTCCTGAGTGCACAGAGGATTGATGTGGTTGGAGGGTACATCCATGTCTCGGCTTGGTAAACTGATGAGGCGGGTTAACTGGGTTGGTCAGCCAGTTGTTGAGGTTAGTAGATACCGATTTAGTCTGAGATGTTGAGTTTTCATGCAGTAGCAGAAATGTTTAGAAAATTTAGCATTTTGAATACGTTTGTTTTGAGGATTTTTGCGATCTACTGTACTAGTAATCTGGTTGAGTTAAACATGATTTTTACTGATTTGACTAATGATATGGTTGAGTTGTTTCTGAATGGTTTTTTTTGAGAAGGCAAGCAAATTCCTTTCTGTAGATAGTGTTGTGTTTTATGTTATCGGATGATGTCGCGTGTTTTAGTCATCCGGTGATGTCGAGTTGTTTTGGCGTCGGAGATATAAAGTGTTCTGTTTGTCGTCTTAGAGTGGACAGGGCGGGCGTCTGCGAGTAATTGGTCGACTAGTGCTAGATGAGGGAGATTCATCGGCTGACGTCACGGTCGATATAGAGTAAAGTCGAATCGGAGTGAAGGAGATCATCCGGCTGGTCATCGTAGACGAAGGATGTTGTATTGCGTCGTTTAGTGACCCGGATGACAAACTTATGATTTGTCGTTTTAGTGACGGATGAAAAATCTAATCAGGTGGTGGGTTAGGCGGTGGGTACGGAAGAGGTGGAGGGTTTGGGTGGTGGTTTGGAAGAGGTGGAGGACTTGGGTCGGAGGGGGAGGAGGATTTGGCGGTGGAGGAGGGTCCGGTGGTGGAGGTGGACTCGGATCCGGTGGGGGGATCTTGGATCTGGTGGAGGCTGGGTAGGGGGCGGTGGCAGCCGGGAAGCGGTGGTGGGGTGGTGGAGGGGAGGATCTGGCGGGGATACGGAGGGGGAATCCTTGAGAAGAAGCTTTGTATGGCTTCTAATATTAGAAAACTCTCTAGTGTGTCCCTCTACTACTTAGTTTATAAGTGTCTGCGTCGATCAATGTTCCTAATATGTGAGTTTTAATAGCTCTATTCTACTGTTCAACTTGATGTTAAATAGTAAGTAAATAACTAATGTTTGGCATCATACGACGAATCGTGACCAAACTCGTATTTTTGTCGTACCAATTATAATTAATTTCAAATGCAAATAATTGGTAATAAATAATATCTGAAATAATGAACAGACCTCGATCAGTTTTGACATTTGTTCAAAATTTTGGCAGAAGTACACTACATGCCAATAAAATCAATTAATAATGAGTTTGAAGAAAGACCATGTCTCCTAAATACTTGCTCAATAAATGAGTTCAATAATTTTTGAAAGCACTGCCATTCATAAGTCAAGAATTTATTTTTTCTATTTTCTCTCAGCAATTAGTCAAAATATCAATACATATTGAAATTTTTCCTGAAATTAACTGAATTTTATCGGAATATGGATAGTAGAAGTGACCAGTGACACAAATATATCCGAAGGCAACAGCCCTTACCTAGAGCTCGAGCACTACTTAATATTGAAGTAGCTTTTATGAAACGCTGCTAATAGCGTAGGCTTAGTCTGTGTCTGTTCGGTTCGGATGCTTTAGCAATATGAGATTGTGTTTCATGTTGGTCAGGGATGTACTCTCGTATGTTACGTGTCCTTATGACTTTTATAGGTTTGACTGGAAAAGTTTGGGACGTTATTTTACTTTCATTTGTAATTAGGGTTTATCATTAATTAAAAGTAATACTACATTTACTTTCTTATTTTATTTTTTTTAAATTACTGCACGTGTCAAATAATTATTAATATAATAATTTATTTCATTAAATTATTTTTAAAACAAAAGAAGTAATTCTCACGTTCTTTCCACTTTGATTGCACCACCAAGGAAGAGAATACCTCCTTTGAAAATGCGTCCTTGAGGATGCAAATATGAAGAAGTGGAGGTTTGAAGGTGGGGTGAGACTCGGTGGAGATGAAGCTAGTAGGACTATGGGATGCTGAAACCCTTGAAAGAACCCAAAACATATATTAATATGTAATTTATATAGTTAAAATTATATTTTTCATTTCATTTTTAACTTCCTCGTGTGATGCTTACCAATTCATACAAATAGTCATGAGTATATTATAAATAATTAAAATAATTATTACATAAATTAAATGTAAACATAATGTAATATCTGTGAATTCATATATTAATGATTAGAAGAATAAGGGATGAGATATTATAAATTATTAAATATCTTTGAAATAATAAACAAGGTCAATTTTAATTTTGATTTAAAAAAAAAATTGGCAAGTGGATGTCAATAAAATCATCTAAATAATTGCTGAATAAATACGTTGAATAATTTTGAAAGCAATGACTATTCTTTTGTAGCTATCTCAAATATTTTTCTTCTATTTTCTCGTCACACTTGCATTGAAAAAACTATTTTTATAACAAAATATAAATAATTAATTCTAGAATTATTTGCCTAAATCTGATCAAAATATGGACATATGAGCTCACTAAAAAATAGTCGAGACCGGAGCCTTTCTCTAGGCCCGGGAACTATGCTGATAATTGAACTAGCTTTTGTAAGATGCTGTAATAATATAGATGTGTTGTGTAGGCATGGAACTCTTTGGTTTCATCTTTGTAACATATCGAAATTCGGAATTGAAATTAAATCGATTCGGCATAAGAACCAAATTGGGTTCCATGTTATTCGAACTTAAGTTGGGAGTGAATCAATTAGAAGACGAGAGAATGATCTTATATTTTTTTATTTAAACGAGTTACATTGTTTAAATGTATTAGATTGGGAGCTGATTTTGTGTAATTCTATCGGAGAGTAGGTTATGTGTTATTGGACTCGGGTTTGAAATGGATAGGTGTGGGTTGGAGTAAGTTGAAGTGTAAGTTGAGATCTGAATGTTCAAAACTGATTTTCAATTGTCCGATAACCTTTATTCGATTATGTTCGGACAATTGAGGGGTATTGGTGCAGTTCAGTTCGATTTCCTTTTTAATTGAAACCGAACCAATTTGTTTTGGAAACCAAACCTAAATTGAATAGATTTTTTCAGTTTTGGATCTTTTTAATTAGTTTAGGCTTGTTTTTTTAGTCCTTCTTGCAGGTTATGACCCCATTGTGGATCTCACATGGGAGCCGACATTAGAAGATATGGACAAGCCCATGCATAGCCTACAATGGAGCATTGGCACGGAGCCTTCAAGTAGCCCAATGGGAGTTTGTCTTCCCGGGCCTCTAAATATGTAATTTTGGTTTTTAAACTCATTTGACATACATTAGCCTTTTTGTATGGATTATTATATATTCGTATCATGCATTAGATTGTGTGGTTATGATAAATGAATGTTGGTGGATATGGGTTGAAAAATAATTCAACAAAGGAGAAAGACATCAACAAAAAGAGCCCAAAGGAAGCCTTAATTCAAAGAAGAGCCCACTTTAAAGGTATGAAATTGCAGGTACAAGTGAGGGTGGCAAAATTGATCAAGGAGTTATCAAGTTTTAAGCCATTGATCAAGTTTTGGCTCGGGCTTAATCTCCACCACACAACTGGAGGCGCGCGGGCAGCATCAAACTTCGTACAGGCCCGCGCGCAGGCAAGCAGATCAGGCGCGCTCACTGGTGCATCGTAGCCGTTGATGGAGGCACGCCCAGGATCGCCAGCGTGGCCGAGAGATGCGCGCACGGATCGGCAACCAGAGCCGTTGATATGGCATGCCCTGCTGCTCGCTGGGCCGTCGGATGCGCGCGCTAGAATTTTCCTCCAACCAGCAGCGCACGCACAGCTCCATCCACCTCGGCCCTTGATTATTGTTTTGATCCAATGGCTCTCATCCACTCTTGCCAAACCCTAATCCACCTAGGTTGTCTATTTAAGCATAGCATTGATGTTTGTAGCTAACTTTTGCTCATTTATGAAATTTCTATTTCCCTAACTCCGTGTTAGAAGAACCTTCAGGTGTTCCTCGATTTCTATCGAGTGGAGAGGTCCTCCATTGCTATCTTAGCTCTAAGGTTGCTAGGCTAGTTCTTATTTTCCCTCATCTTGCTCTCTTGAGAGTAAGAACTTCGAGGAAGAAAACCTAGGCCTACGGTGGTCGTTTTCCTTCGGGAAAACGTGCACCCGAGAGCTCAAACGTAAGATAGCTCCTCGGGTCTGCCAAAGGTATTTCATTCCTTCATTTTCATCACATTTTCTCACACACATCACTCTTTAATTTCGGCCTCACCATCACACACCTTCACCTTTAGTTACTTGCATTTTATTCTCCATTTTTCTCCATTTAATTTTGGATTTGTGCATCACTCGTCACCCGAGCACCATTATCATTTTTGTAGGTATTACACGGCCCCATCTTCTAAGGGCCACCGTGTCAAGTGGTATCAGAGCAAGGTGCTTTCAACGATGCGTTTTAGTGCCTTGACGTTAGTCAAAAATCGGCACAAAATTGGGAAAGCCGCTCTTTATTTTCTAGCATAATATTTGAATCTAGTTGGTGCTTATTGTTTTGCGATATGTTTATCTTAATACTGGCTGCCATTATCCTTGTCATTTAATAGCTTAAGATATTGTGGAAAAATGGGTATGCATTGTGACAAGATCGGCCAAGGTAAGATTAATCTCCTCTCGGTTTACACTTGTTTTGCTTCTCGGATTTTTATCTATTTGGCTTCGGATTTGGCTTGTTCTAACCTCGGTTTTTCTATCCTATTTTTGTTATGTTTTAGCCTCTCTATATGCTAACAACTTATCATGAAAATCTTATCAAATTGAAGCAAGAAAAATCGGTTTACATATGTTGAAATTCTTCTCGGTTTATGTCTACTTTAGTTTCGGTTTAATGACTAATCTTGCCTCGGATTTCTCATGTTAAATTGCTGATTGTTGCACTTGAATATAGCTTATAAATTCGTCTATTATATGCTGTTATTTGATTGCACAAAATTGAATTACAAGGATTAAGTAATAGCATGTTAAAATCGGCTATATTGATGTTATTGCACTTATGAAAATTCTGCTCTATTTAACTTGAAATTTCAGCATGTTCACTTTGATTAAACTTGTGTTTTAAAATATTTCTTGCTGTTTTTGAAAGTTATTAGTTGGTATTAATATTATCTTAAGTGAAACTAATTTAAAATTGGGAACTTGGTAGAATTTGATTGGATTTGTGTTACTAGCACGTTATTAAGAAAATTTCATTTCTACTTTAGTCTTACTAAGTGTTGTTGAAACATCTAAGTTGTTTTATTGATTTTAAGTGTGAATGTGAGCATGATCCTTATTAATTATTCGTCTTAGCTAAGAATTCATCTTTTGTGCCTAAAATTATCTAAGACATTAAACAAGATAATCACTCACTAACTTTGGATGACATAACTTAGTCAAGAGTTTAAAATGAATTTTAAATTAAAACAATAAGACATGACTAATAGAAGTGGCATTACACGTGACACATCACATCAAGAATCAAATCGAGCAAGAGACACTCCCCCTCCCGAACATACAC
Source organism: Begonia masoniana (assembly GCA_022432975.1). Classification (NCBI taxonomy): domain Eukaryota; kingdom Viridiplantae; phylum Streptophyta; class Magnoliopsida; order Cucurbitales; family Begoniaceae; genus Begonia; species Begonia masoniana. The sequence goes on along the minus strand of CM039514.1, from coordinate 43,734,768 downwards.
GTCACAAGGGTGAGACTAGCATGCAAGGTGGCATGCAAGGTCAAATCAATGCCTTAACGGGCTTGGTTACCAACCTCACCCAACAAATCAATGACGTTTCCCTTGAGATAGCCCAATTTAAGGAACACATAAACCCCATCCCCGACGTGAATCCCTTGAACGAGATCTTTCACGAGAGACCTCCTCTAGGATTATACCCGAATGTCCTAGACGTCGTACCCCTTTTCAACAACCCTTAGAGGAAGAAGAATGGGCTGAGCCCAAAGAAGGAGATCCCGTTATGAATAGGAGGATGAGGATTTGGCGGGAGATGATGAAGAATATCGCCCAAATCGTCGTAGAGACAATGACGACCTCCGTAACATCAAGATTACAATTCCCCCTTTCAATGGAATGTGTGACGAGCACACTTATTTAGATTGGGTTGATAAATTTGAGAGAGTTTTGAGTGCCACGACTATTCCGAAAGAGTTAAAATTCAATTCGCTTCTCTTGAACTAACGGGCCACGCTGCACTATGGTGGTCCAACTTCAAAGCCCAAAGAATGAGAATATTAGGTTACCACGTTTCCACTTGGACTTCCATGAAAGAACTAATGCATAAGAGGTTCGTTCCCCGACACTATAAACATGAACTCTTCCATCAACTTCATAACCTCAAACAAATAGTCTCTCTGTAGACGAATACCTTACGAAATTTGAAACTCTCAATATGCGCTGTGCTATTGATGAGCCTAAGGAACAATTCATCACTAGATTTATCTGCGGTTTGAACCGTGACATAGGTGACGCGGTTGAAGTACAACAATTGGAGGCCATGGACATGATCATTCAACTTGCCTTAACGGTGGAGAGACAACTTAAGAGAAAACGAAAGATCAACTTCCCGAACAAATTCCCACCTAGGCACTTGGACCAAGATAAGCCTAAACCTCCATGGAAGAATGAAGAGAAAAGGCCAATTAACTGTAATTGGCCACCTAAAGCACCATTCAACCAAACAAACAAACTCCCTCCGGCGGATAAGAATCAATTGAACCTTCTAAAGGACAAAGAGCCTGTGATGTCCAATGCTACAAGTGTTTGGGAAAAGGACATTACGCGAATGAATGCTCAAACTGTCGAGTGATGGTTATTAAAGAATCAACGGGAGAATGGGAAAGCGAGAATGATGAAGGACAATACCTCGACAAGGAAGAAGAAGAGGTAGAAGAGGAAAGTGAGCACGATTCAGATGAATGTTTGGCTCAAGAGGGACCACTTTTGATGGTTATAAGAAGAGCCCTCGTTTCTAAGAATGTGAAAGAGGACTGCCAACCGCGAAAATATTGTTCAAAGTAGATGTGCAGTCAAGAATAAAGTTTGCTCCATGATTATAGATGGTGGAAGTTGTGTCAACGTAGCTTCCAAGATATGGTTAGTAAACTCGGGTTAGAAACGACTAGCCACCCTAAGTCATATAAGTTAAGATGGTTAGACGATAGAGATGACATCAAGGTGACAAAGCAAGTGACCATCAATTTCACTATTGGTAAATATAAAGATGCGGTTCTTTGCGATGTCGTTCCTATGAACGCGAGTCATCTTTTATTAGGCAGACCATGGCTTTATGATCGTAGGGTGCAACATGACGGATTCCTCAATAATTATAGCTTGGAGTCTATCGCTTGTTTCTAAGATATTACATGTCTTTTTGATAGTTTGTCATGAACGTCGTTTGAATTAACTTTTTTATTTTCAGTTAGAGTCATTCTTATTAAATTTCATTCAATGCGAATAGATATCATGTTATTCTGGAGGAATTCAGGATGTACGAAGTTTTTGCCACATCATACTACCTGGTGATCTAACAATTGTTGCAACATCTCTTTGTTTTAGATATGGTTTTGTTAACAATGATGATTAATTTTCTCCTTCGCTCTTTCCTTGTTTTGTTGCAGGTGGATCATCAAATTTAAGGTTGCCGAGGTTAGTGGATGTTGCCATTATTTCTTTAGCAGTCAGAATTAACTTATTGATGTACAAAGTGTACGCATATAACAGTGTGAGCTTACAAAAAAATGCTAAACCCTAAGAGTATTAAAAAAACTTGGTTTAAATTAATCAAAATTTAAAAGCTCATTGTCAAAAAACATTCTATTCCTTTTGTTTTTCTTCAAAAGCCAAAGCTAGCCAAAAAAGGCTTGACACGACACATCCTTTTTCTCAATTCATCACAACACCTCTTTACACCCCGTGAGACCTCTAATCATACTTGGCATCCCCAGTAGCCATTCCGACACTCACCATCGAAGAGCAAGCATCCTACAATGAATAAGGAGATGGTGCACACCATCCTCCCTCTCTTCACATAAAACACCTATTGGACGAAGGAAAATCACTAACATTATTTGTCAAATTAATACGTGAAGGGCCATTCCTTCAATGTCATTGAGGTAGATTGATATTATAAATTTGGACAAACGGTTTATTTGATGAGTTTGACCGTCTCCGTATAAACTTTCCCAAATGTTATCTCAACACGTATTTCACAGTTAAGACTTTGTTAGTAAGGAGAAAAATGTATTGTATTAAGGGTAATTTAAGTAATTTGTTATATATAATTTTCAATTTGAATAAAGGGTGGTGCCTAGTTTGAATAAAAAATAAATAGTGGAGGGGGGAAAAGAATTCTTACGGTTTTATTATCTAGATAATTCCAGTGAAGAATGAGAAGGAGAGCAGATTCTCGAAACTTTGCAGGGAGGGAGAGAAGATGCTCGAATCTATGCTAAATCTTTGGATTTTATGTGTTTGTGAATAGATAAACTGTGTTTGTGTGCAAATGTCGATACGATATTGTGACTTTGATTTGTGGTAATTCTTATCAAACTCAAAAATTGAATGTATTATTAGACAGGGTGTCAGTTCATGATTTTGACTGTATCCATATAAATGTTCCTCTATACTATTGAAACATTGAACATGGAAAGTAAGGTGAAAAGCCACTATAAATAGCTAGATGAAATTGTTATGAATATTATTAAGAGGAGTAATATTTTAATTATCTATTAGATTTAAAGGTAAATGGGGTATTAGAGGGGATAAATCGGTTAGGATTTTGTGGGTTATATAAGGTAGGAAGGAATTTGGAAAGGGAAGAAAGAATTTGGAGAGTGGGAGAGTGCAGGGGCTCTCAAATTCCTCTGCAAATTGGGAGAGAGAAAGGCTCTTGAATTCCCACCACTATTAGGCTGTTTTGTGGTTGTTCTGGAGAATTCTTTGATTACAGGGTTCATATCAGAAACATACGGAGATAAGGATGGCCATGAGCTAAGATAGGTTTTGTAATTTTTTTTTTTTTTTTTACTTTAACATAGGTTAACATATACATCACCAATGTTTTTTTCTAGAATAATCGTTATTGAACTAATTTTTTGGTTCACTTACATCGCACAGGGAAGCTGTTACAAGTATTTATTGGGGAGCTGCTATGCAAATGCAGAGCAGGCCATTTTCTTCTGACAATGGTTTGTCATTGACATATTACTATTTCAAGTCTCTTCTATTGTCTGTACTTTCATCTTCCTACTTTTTAATCATATGGGTATTTCTTAGGATTTTTGGGGGTAAATTATAGTCTTACAAGGGATATTAATGATTCTATCGCGGTTTTGTTTTCCTATGGGCATTGTAATATTGAATATATGATGTTGTAATCTGCAAAAAAAGGTTCTATAACTGATCCAAGAATGTGCTGTGCACTGTATTGCATTGACTATTGCAATCAATGGTTAATAGTTACTGTGTGCTTATTTCATTTTCATTATCTATACCTGCCTTTTGTTTATCAATTGTTCCGTTGATGGTCCTTGAATATATTTTTCATGAAGGTGATTTGGTGGATGCTGTTGTTCGTTTTATGGGTGAATCTATAACAGATGGAACCCTAGCAAAATTTCTGAAAAGTATGTTTCTTAAAATTTATTTTTATTTTCATTCTTTATGGTTATACATCTCTTTATGTATAATATGTTGATACTCTTTGTAGCTTTTAATGTATGATTTAATAATTTCTTGTAGCACTGGTTTTACATTTGCAGCTTGTAGCCAAGGAAGGGGATACTGTAGAACCCGGTGTCAAGATTGCTGTCATTTCAAAATCTGGTGGTGTGACAACTCATGTTCTTTCATCTGAGAAGCCGTCTGATAATGCTGCTCCTCAGCCATCTTCTCATCCTCCAAAAAAAAAAAAAAAAAAAAAAAAAAAAAAAAAAAAAAAAAAAAAAAAAAAAAAAAAAAAAAAAAAAAAAAAAAAAAAAAAAAAAAAAAAAAAAAAAAAAAAAAAAAAAAAAAAAAAAAAAAAAAAAAAAAAAAAAAAAAAAAAAAAAAAAAAAAAAAAAAAAAAAAAAAAAAAAAAAAAAAAAAAAAAAAAAAAAAAAAAAAAAAAAAAAAAAAAAAAAAAAAAAAAAAAAAAAAAAAAAAAAAAAAAAAAAAAAAAAAAAAAAAAAAAAAAAAAAAAAAAAAAAAAAAAAAAAAAAAAAAAAAAAAAAAAAAAAAAAAAAAAAAAAAAAAAAAAAAAAAAAAAAAAAAAAAAAAAAAAAAAAAAAAAAAAAAAAAAAAAAAAAAAAAAAAAAAAAAAAAAAAAAAAAAAAAAAAAAAAAAAAAAAAAAAAAAAAAAAAAAAAAAAAAAAAAAAAAAAAAAAAAAAAAAAAAAAAAAAAAAAAAAAAAAAAAAAAAAAAAAAAAAAAAAAAAAAAAAAAAAAAAAAAAAAAAAAAAAAAAAAAAAAAAAAAAAAAAAAAAAAAAAAAAAAAAAAAAAAAAAAAAAAAAAAAAAAAAAAAAAAAAAAAAAAAAAAAAAAAAAAAAAAAAAAAAAAAAAAAAAAAAAAAAAAAAAAAAAAAAAAAAAAAAAAAAAAAAAAAAAAAAAAAAAAAAAAAAAAAAAAAAAAAAAAAAAAAAAAAAAAAAAAAAAAAAAAAAAAAAAAAAAAAAAAAAAAAAAAAAAAAAAAAAAAAAAAAAAAAAAAAAAAAAAAAAAAAAAAAAAAAAAAAAAAAAAAAAAAAAAAAAAAAAAAAAAAAAAAAAAAAAAAAAAAAAAAAAAAAAAAAAAAAAAAAAAAAAAAAAAAAAAAAAAAAAAAAAAAAAAAAAAAAAAAAAAAAAAAAAAAAAAAAAAAAAAAAAAAAAAAAAAAAAAAAAAAAAAAAAAAAAAAAAAAAAAAAAAAAAAAAAAAAAAAAAAAAAAAAAAAAAAAAAAAAAAAAAAAAAAAAAAAAAAAAAAAAAAAAAAAAAAAAAAAAAAAAAAAAAAAAAAAAAAAAAAAAAAAAAAAAAAAAAAAAAAAAAAAAAAAAAAAAAAAAAAAAAAAAAAAAAAAAAAAAAAAAAAAAAAAAAAAAAAAAAAAAAAAAAAAAAAAAAAAAAAAAAAAAAAAAAAAAAAAAAAAAAAAAAAAAAAAAAAAAAAAAAAAAAAAAAAAAAAAAAAAAAAAAAAAAAAAAAAAAAAAAAAAAAAAAAAAAAAAAAAAAAAAAAAAAAAAAAAAAAAAAAAAAAAAAAAAAAAAAAAAAAAAAAAAAAAAAAAAAAAAAAAAAAAAAAAAAAAAAAAAAAAAAAAAAAAAAAAAAAAAAAAAAAAAAAAAAAAAAAAAAAAAAAAAAAAAAAAAAAAAAAAAAAAAAAAAAAAAAAAAAAAAAAAAAAAAAAAAAAAAAAAAAAAAAAAAAAAAAAAAAAAAAAAAAAAAAAAAAAAAAAAAAAAAAAAAAAAAAAAAAAAAAAAAAAAAAAAAAAAAAAAAAAAAAAAAAAAAAAAAAAAAAAAAAAAAAAAAAAAAAAAAAAAAAAAAAAAAAAAAAAAAAAAAAAAAAAAAAAAAAAAAAAAAAAAAAAAAAAAAAAAAAAAAAAAAAAAAAAAAAAAAAAAAAAAAAAAAAAAAAAAAAAAAAAAAAAAAAAAAAAAAAAAAAAAAAAAAAAAAAAAAAAAAAAAAAAAAAAAAAAAAAAAAAAAAAAAAAAAAAAAAAAAAAAAAAAAAAAAAAAAAAAAAAAAAAAAAAAAAAAAAAAAAAAAAAAAAAAAAAAAAAAAAAAAAAAAAAAAAAAAAAAAAAAAAAAAAAAAAAAAAAAAAAAAAAAAAAAAAAAAAAAAAAAAAAAAAAAAAAAAAAAAAAAAAAAAAAAAAAAAAAAAAAAAAAAAAAAAAAAAAAAAAAAAAAAAAAAAAGCTGAGTCTGTTCGCAGTACTGAGAAACCCAAACCTGCCCCTCCACCACCCAAACGCTCCGCTACAGAACCCCAACTTCCTCCTAAGGAAAAGGAAAGACGAGTAAGTGACTTATATGAATTTGATACTTTATTTATTTCCAATAAGTATTATCTTTTGTTTTAATTAGTATAACTATCATAAAAATGATTAGTAAATTGTATTTTTTAAAACAGCAATCTTTATTTATTTATTTTTTTGCTCTATTTATTTTGAAACTCCATTGTTACAGGTTCCCATGACAAGGCTTCGGAAACGAGTTGCTATGAGATTGAAAGATTCTCAGAACACATTTGCACTGTTAACAACATTCAATGAAGTTGACATGTGAGTTTAAGAACTTTGTGCTGCAATAATAAGCCATTTTTTCAAGTTTTGAGGCTTATTACTTTCTAGTTAAGTTCCAACTTGTTATGATCAACACATTTTGGTGAATCCTCTCCCGAATTGAGAGGTCAAAAACTCAAAAAGTTTCAGCAATTGGCGCAAAAGTAGAAAATAAGGGAATCTTAGGTTTTATCATGTCTTAACTTACATATTGTTGTCAGTGTCAACATTTAGTACTGATAAAAAGATGTGAGAGATTGTAGGATTTAACCATATTTATCATGAATGTTGGAATGTGATCTTGATGAGATATTAAGTATGTTTATTTGTAGTGACAATCATGCTTATCGGGTTTTGAAGTTGAGTAGATTTTGTTTTTCTTGCCAATTTATGTTTTTTTTTTTTTGTGTTGTTGGTATAGTTATCGCTGAAATTTGACATAGAATTTGAATCCAATCATGAAACAAGTTTACATTTAGCATCAACTTGTCTTGTATTTACCTTTCACTTTCTCCCCTTAACATCTGCCGTTCAATGTAAGACAAATTTGATGAAGCTTTGTTCTGATTATAAGGATGCATTTGTTGAAAAGCACGGTGTCAAGTTGGGGCTCATGTCGGGATTTGTTAAAGTATGGAAATTATCTTAAAACAATTGAATACATCTTCTATGGTTTTTATGTAGTTAAGTTACTAGGCATTAGTGGTTTGATGTTATGTACTAAAATTATGCATCATATGTCAGGCAGTTGTCAGTGGGCTACAGAATCAACCAATTAATAATGCTGTCATTGATGGGGAGGATATTATATACCGAGATTACATAAATATTAGCATTGCTGTTGGTACGTGAAGGTTTGATTCCATAACTTTGAATTTGTAAATGCAACGACTTGCATGTGTTGGCATTTGAATTTTTTGGCAATATAGTTTTATTTATGGAGATAATATGTTTGTCCAAAATTAATAAATTATTTCTTGGTGATCAAGAAATAATGCATTCTGATTATTGGATGGCGTCCTAGTAACAAACATGAAGATTCTGTGAAAGAAAAATTAAGGAAACAAGAATATTAGGAAAGATATTGAAATATCTATATGCACTTGTTTTTTGGAAAAGTTTTATTTGGCAAGGCGATTGATGGAGATTTAGCCAAATCTGCTGGGCTTCGAGTTCCCATGATTAATGGGATGCTTTCCTAATTTATTGGACGAATATCTGATTTTTTGGAAATACTTTCCTAATGTGTAACACGGTGTGTCACACAACCGAATTTATTAAGATTTATTTTCCTTAATTCTTGCGACATCATATCTAAGTTGGTAACTGTTTTGAATTGATGATATGGAAGTTACCAAGGTCATTTAAAGCTTTCGTTCAGTGAGAAAGCTGATTGACGACGGAGTTTTGATTTTACGTGTGAGGAGGTTTTCTTCGTTTTTCCAAGCCGTCGATTTTCTTTCAATCCCTACGTTTCTGCGTATGGGTTTGTGATTGTTTTACACACTCGACTTAATCTGTGGATTTCATCGTTCTACTGAGTGTCTTGTGTATTGCGTCCGAAGACTACGATCTGGTATTCCATGAGGTGTCCCAGGAGGCAATATCTTTGTTCTTCATTGACGGTCTCGGGAGGAGACTGCATCCGAACTCGGGAGGAGTTCTGTTTCTTAGACAAGGGGAGTTTGTCGTTCTTGATCGTGGGCGAGGGGAGCTTGCCTTAACACGGATTCCGGGAGGAATCAACAACAAGAGGATCTCGTTGTTATCTAGATCTCGTGAGAGGTCAATCTAAAGTCGATGGGATCTCGCAAAAAACAGTTTCGTTGGAAAAGTTAGCTATAGGCGGCGACAAAGATAAGAGGGAGTCTTTATTGTATAAGTCCGATTGTCTTGTAACTTTGTTAAATCAAAAAATGTTTTTATATCTAGGCGTGGCCTCACAAACGTAGGCTGGTTGCCGAACTGCGTTAACAACCTCCTGTGTCATTTATTTCCGCATTTTTATATTGTCCATCATTGCATTAAAAATCGGTGTCACACGAAGATCCTTGTGTGACATCACATAACTGATCTTGATTTTTCAATTGGGGATACGCAGGTTAACTGGAAGCACCTAACCATTAAATTGTTGGAGGTAGGTAAACCTGCTATGATTAGGGGTGAACAGGTAGGCAGAACCAAAATTTCTTTGAAAGTTGTGCGAAGGGTAGTAAAACATGAGGGATATGGTTTGATGGTGGAGCTGGGAGCTATAGTTTTGGAACAAAAAACGCAACCTAAAATTGAGCAACTATTAAGCAAATATAAAGAGGTAATGAACATGCTAGCTGGTTTACCTCCAAAAAAAGGTCATGATCATGTAATATTCTTGAAAGAAGGTATTTCTCCTATTAATGTGATATTATATCGTTACTTGCAAATTCAAAAGATGAAATTGGAAAACGAGTTTGTGAAATGTTAGCATCAAGAATCATACAGTCAAGTAGGAGTCTGTTTTCGAGCCCTATAATTGTGGTAAAAAGGAGAGGCAGAAGTATGCGTTTCGTTTTTGCATAATTATAAAGCACTTAATGTAAAACCCGTCAAAAAATTTTAGTTGTAAATTTGGATAAATTTTTCGCGTAATTTAGGGTGTAAATTTTGAGATTAATTTCGCTAATTTCCGGTAGGAATGGAAATTATAAATCAAATAAAAGAAATAAATAAATTAAATATAAAATAAAATAAATTAATTAATAAAAATTTAAAGGATAAGGTTTCTAATAGAAACCTTATCGTGGCTGTCTTACAGAAACAGAGAGAGAGAAGAGGTGAGAGAGAAGGAGAGAAACCGATCGAGGGAGAGAAATCGCCGACATCCGATCCACCTCCGTTCGTCGAGATCTTGGTGTCAAAATGTTCGTCTCGAAGCGTAGATCAACGTTGGCGAAGAGAGTTTCGAAGGTAATCCCTCTTTCTCCCGATTTTTGCCCGAGAAGCTTCGGGTTTTAAGTTTTGTTAGATCTGTGATTTTGAGTCGATTCTTCGGTGTTTTTGATAGGAATCGACTGGATTAGAGTCGAAGAACGTGTTGGACGCGAATTTTGGTGAAAAACAGGTTAGAAATTCGATTTTTTCCGCCGCGGGTAGGTCGCCGGAGCTTCGTCGGCTTTCAGCGGTCGACGGTCGAATCAACTCGGGCTTTGGCCGAGTTGACTCAAGCCCAGGCCCGAGTTGACTCAGGCCCAGGGCCGAGTTGGGCCCGATTGGGTTTGGCCAAGCCCGATCCGGTTTCGGGCCAGGCTGATCCCAGACCCATGGGCTTCTTGGGCCGGGTTTGACATGGGCCCATCGGGCCGTGTTTGACCCAGCCCATCAGGTCGGGTCAACCTAGCCATTATTGGTCTGACCCAGTTCGGTCCGACCCGATTTGATCCGACCCGGACTAAACCGAACCGAATCAGCCCGACTCGAACCAGTTTCGACCCGAACCGGTCCGGTCCGGTCAATCAAAGTCAACGTTGACTTTGACCAAAAAATCAACCTGACTCGTTTTTGCCTGTTTTCACCCTGGTTCGCAATTTATATCGTTTTTTATCCCAATTGGATTTTAACGAGGTTCTTTCCTTGTGTTGACTCCCAGATTCGGGAGATTTGCTGAGTTTGAAACCATTCCTGAGGGAGCCACGGTTCACTGAGGATAGGAGGGCTCGCCATAAAGGTATGAGTCATCATACTTATTACGTATTACTTAGTCTTGCAGGTAGGTATACTTATGACTGATTCATGCTGTTTACTGGACTTTAGATGCCATGTCTTATACACCTGTGCTGACGCGCTGTATTGAGATTTGTCATGAGATTATCGTGTTCGGCATGCAGATGGGTTCTATATGCATTAGACTTTATTCATGCATTGGTTTTCTGTTGTGTCATTTGGGGTTGGATACTGGAGGTAACCGTCTGGCACTCTTAGCTGGGCCCTTATGCTAAGAGTATCAGAGGGTTTTGCCCAGTTGTTGTGGTACTCCCCACGCTTGTTTGGGAAGAGATTCACCCCCTGCGAATAGGTGAAGGGATTCACCCCCTGCGAATAGGTGAAGGATTCACCCCTGCGATAGGTGAAGGGATTCACCCCCTGCGAATAGGTGAAGGGATTCAACCCCGAATAGTGAAGGGTTCACCCCCTGCGAATAGGTGAAGGGTACAACCCCTGCGAATAGGTGAAGGGTACACCCCCTGCGAATAGGTGAAGGGTTCACCCCCTGCGAATAGGTGTAGGGATTCACCCCCTACGAATAGGTGAAGGGTTCACCCCCTTCAAAATAGGTGAAGGGTACACTCCCTACTAATAGGTGGAATGTGCGATCCGCCCCACGAAGGGCGAGAGTGACTCTGAGCTATGCAAGTCCTATTAGCTGATCTGGCCAGTGTCTGGACGTCGCTAGCACCCATAAATTGTTCTAAATGGGAAATGAGAAGATAACTAATAATACTGAAACTGGCATGCATGTTTTGATATTGGTATGTGTACCATCTTATATTGAGTTTGTCACTCACTCAACGACCATTTTTGTTATTCTTTTCAGGTAAGGGAAGGAAGGGTAAGATGTAAACCTGATCTGAGTCGGGATTTGCTTGGGTTGCATCTCTGTTTTTCTTTACTTTGTACTCTTGTGTAAGAACACATTTGAGATTGCACCTTATTTTAGCATGTAATTATTTGCTCTTTTCTGATATTTTTACTATTGCTTGGACTCTCTTATATTTGTTGCTTCGAGGAGGTCCTGGATTTGTGTTCAACTTTTGCACTCAGCCTTAGGTTAGACGGTTGACCTCCTTGAGGTTGATCGTTAAGTTGGCGTTTCTGTTAGGCCCTCTTCCGGATCGTTACACTTGATAAGAAAACTATCGCTGATAAATTTTCAATTCTCGTTATTGAGGAACTTTTAGACGAATTACATGGTGCAAGCATTTTTACTAAGCTGGATTTGAAATCTGGCTATCATCAAATTCGGGTGGAAGCTAGTGATATGTCGAAGACAGCTTTGGAACCCACAAAAGACCGTATAAATTTCTCATAATGTCCTTTGGGCTCACAAATACATTTTCAGCGTTCCAATCTTTTATGAATCACATCTTCAAACAGCATTTACGCTGATCTGACCTCATATCTTTTTATGATATACTCATATATAACATTAATTTGGAGTAACTTGTCATTAGGTTATAAAGATGTTCGGAAAATTTTGAAAGAGCAACAACTCTATACTAACTTTAAAAAATGCGATTTTTCTGTGGAACAATTGCAATATTTGGGCCATATTACGTATTCCAATGGCGTGTCTGCTGATCCAAGCAAAGTGAAAGCTATGGTTGAGTGGCCTACGCCTAAATCAGTCAAAGAATTGTGTGGATTCCTAGACTTTACGGGTTTGTCATATTCGTTTCTGTATTACAATAATTGATGGATTTGATAAAAAAAAAAACAAAAAACGAAAAATAAGTCGACTTTGATAATAACAGGTCTGTCACACTTGCCTCGAAAAGTCATTATGAGTGCATGGTGAGGCCCTTTGATTACGTGATTTAAAAGGAGAGAACAAATTAGAAGGTGTTTTTTAAGGTTGCCTATCAATTTGTTTACGGATGGGTAGTTGAGCATATTAATGGCGGTCCTTCTCATTTTCTTACCCTAATGCCCTCAGCTCCTCTATATAAACCTTGTATTCTCTTCTTGATTATCATATCCAATCAGTAAGTGTTTACTTCAAGTACTCAAAATGACTTGGAGAATTCTCTTCCTTGGTCTTCTTTGTGCTTTTATCTGCAACCGGTGTCAATGGTGAGCCTAGAAAACTTCTCGCGGAGGAAAAAGCCTCGGTTGAGGATGCAAAATTCCCGAGAATTGGCGGGTTTCGTGGTGTGTTTGGAGGAGTTAGAGGAGGAATTAGAGGAGGAGGGTACGTTGGTGGAGGACCCAGTGGAGAAGGACCCAGTGGAGGAGGGTATGGATCCGGTGGAGGCTATGGTGGGGGCGGTGGCCGTGGAATCGGTGGTGGGTTTGGTGGAGGTGGAGGATCCAGCGGTGGATACCCAGGGGGAATGCCTTGAGAAGAAGCTTTGCATTGGCTTCTAATATTAAAAAACTCTCTAGTGTGTTCCTCTACTACTTGGTGTATGAGTGTCTGCCTCAATCAATGTTCCCAATAATGTGGAGTTTTAATAGCTCTACTCTACAGTTCAACTTAAGTTAAAATGTTAATAAATAACTAATGTTTGGCACATATGAAGGAATCGTGACAAACTCGTATTTTGTTGCACAATTATAATTAATTTCAAAATGCAAATAATTGGTAATAATCTCTGAAATAATGAACACACTCGATCGATCAGTTTTGATATTTGTTCAAAAAAATTTCTTCTATTTTCTCTAAGTAATTAGTCAAACATATCAATAAATATTGAATTTTTTACTTGAAATTAACTGAATTTTATCGGAATATGGATAGTAGAAATGACCAGCGACCAAAATTATACGAAGGCAACGGCCCTTTCATAGAGCTCAGGCACTACTTAATATTGAAGTAGCTTTTATGAAACGCTCTAACAGCGTAGGCTAAGGTCTGTGTCTGTTCGGTTCGGATGCTTTGGCAATATGAGATTGTGTTTCATGTTGGTCTGGGATGGACTCTCGTATGTTACGTGTCATTATGACTTTCATGGGTCTGGCTGGAAAAAGACATGCTTTGGATATTATTTATTTTCATATGTAATTAGAATAAAATCATGAACTTTTTAAAAGTAATACTGCATTTATTTAAAATTACTGACATGTCAAATAATTAATGTAATAATTTATTTTATTAGTTGTATTTTAATTATTTTTAAAACACAAAAAAGGCATTGTCACGTTCTTTTCACTTTGATTGCACCACCAAGGAAGAGAATACCTCCTTTGAAAATGCCTCCTTTGTGGATGCAAAATACGAAGAAGTGAAGGTTTTGAAGGAGGGGGCAGACTCGGTGGAGATGGAGTTGGTGGTGGATATGAATGTTGAAACTAGGGGTGAGAAAAAACCGGATTGGACCGAAGAACCGGACTGGAACCGAAAATTTGGTCCAGTTCTGGTCGGTTTTGCAAATTAAATAATTTAGTTCTGGTTTTTTTAAGAAGAACCGAAAAAATCCGGTTCGGTTTTCGGGTTTAATGCTGCAAAACCGAAAATCCCAGAACCGGATTATTCACTTCAGTATATTCAGTTGCCCTAACGCTCTGCTCTGCCTCTCTCTCTCGCACTCGCAGACCGCAGTCGCCCGACGCCAAACCACAGTCGCCGACTTCCGACTACCCTAAGCCCTAACGCTCTGCTCCTGCCTGTCTCTCTCGCACTCGCAGACCGCAGTCGCCCGACGCCAAACCACAATCGCTGACTTCCGAGTTCCGACCTCGACTTCCGACTTCTGACTTCAACAAAGCTTCCGACTTCCGACGAAGGTAAGCAGCATTGAGTTTATTAAAAAGTGATTCTTTACTTATATTTTTTGCTTTCATGTACTGTATGCGAAGAAAGTTATCTGCACCATGTAGTTATTCTATTTTTAGCATATAATTGATTTTAGTGGCATTACAGAAATGTAATGCATTACTGGAGAGTCCAACAGGAACCGGAAAGACCCTCTGTCTTCTATGTGCTACACTATCTTGGAGAAAGAGTTTGGGTAGCTTCTCAACTGGTGTGAATTCAAGGATCAGTCAACTCCGACAAGTTGTTAATGAGTTAAAGAAAACTCATTACAGGTAAATGTTCATTTTGGATAATGTTTCATAATGAGATAATGCAAGGTTTATTGGAGTTGTTTTGAATTCAGTAGAGCGTGTTGAAATCTGTGGACCATGTTTTGCTACGAATAAGGGACAACAATTTGCATTTGATGTGTGTGTTTGATGTTAATTAGTGATTTATTGATGATAATGTGCTGTTTAGAATTTTTAGATTGTTAGATTGTTGGATTTGGCTTATTGATTACGAATTGTTGTGATTTGTATCTTATAGGATGGAAACGGAAAGCACTAATGATAATCAAAATGTAGAGAGTTCTAGTGTTAATGTTCGAAGGGAAAGGAAAAACAAATCAGATGTTTGGAATTATTTTGCTATTGATGAAACTAATTCTAGAGCAAAATGTAATCATTGTGGAAAAACATATGCATGTGATACACTGAGAAATAGGACATCAAGTTTGAAAAAACACATCCGTATTTGTGCAAAATTATTGGCAAATATAGATGTGAAGCAAAAGGCTTTGAGCTTTCAGAATACGAATAAGGGACAACAAATTGCATGTTTTAGTATTGCTACTTGTCGAGAACTACTTGCGAAGATGATAATTAACGAAGAATTGTCTTTTAAGTTTGTTGAAAGACAAAGCTTTAGAGCATATTCTCAATATCTGCAACCGAAGTTTTTGCTTCCGTCTAGATTTACAGTTGTTCGTGATATTTTGAGTCTTTATGAAAAAGAAAAGATGAAATTGAAAGAGTACTTTAAAAGAACATCACAACGAGTATGTTTGACTACAGATACATGGACTTCTATTCAGAATATAAATTATATGGTTTTAACTGGTCATTACATTGATAGTGATTGGACCATTCATAAGAAGATTTTAAATTTTTGTTTGATTTCGGATCATAAAGGTGATACAATTGGTAGAGAATTGGAAAGATGTTTGTTTGAATGGGGAATCGAAAATGTTATGACTGTCACAGTTCATAATGCTTCTTCAAATGATGTTGCAATTTCATATTTGATCAAAAGTGTTCGAAATTGGAATGGTTTAGTTTTGAATGGACAATACATGTATATGCGATGTTTTGCACACATATTAAACTTAATTGTATGTGATGGATTGAAAGATCATCAAGAGGCTATTGATAGAGTGCGTAGAGCTGTTAAATATGTCCGATCATCACCTGCAAGGTTACAAAATTTTAAGAATTGTGCTGATAATATTAAAATCGCATGCAAAAGTAGTGTTTCTCTTGAAGTGTCTACAAGATGGAATTCTACATATTTGATGTTAGCAAGTGCTGAAAAATTTGAAAAAGCTTTTGACAAGTTAATGGAAACCGATAGTAATTTCATTGGTGGGTTGAGTGGGGATACATCTCCCACTACAACAGATTGGGCGATATTAGAAAACTTATTAAATTTTTAAAAGTTTTTATGATACGACTGTGACTGTTTCAGCCTTTTTACATGTGACATCAATAAATATTTTAGCGAACTTTGCAGTTTGAAATTGGTTATCATGGAGTATGCTGAATGTGACGATCCATCATTGAGGAAAATGGCTATCGGAATGCAAGGAAAATTTGACAAGTATTGGGAAAAATTATGATAATATTAATTTCTTGATGTATGTTGCAGTTGTTTAGATCCAAGATGTAAGATACAGTTTTTCGAACATTTTCTTACAATGTTGGTTGACAATGATAAAGCTACAGATTTGGTGAGTAAAGTACGAACCGTGATTAACAGATTATATCTTCATACAAATGGATTTGGGGTTTGAAATATCACAGGATTATAGTAGAACTAGTGTTTACGACATCTTCATCCACAGAACAAATAACTGGTTCTGCTTTCGATAAGCTATTTCAGAAATTTTGTAATCGTAATAGTCAGCGAGGTGCTGCAAGCAATAGGACGGAAGTTGATCATACTTATCTGAGGAATTGTAAACGTTTTCAGAAAAATCAAGATATTTTGACATGGTGGAAATTGAATTCATTGAAATATCCAATATTAAGTAAATTGCAAAAGATGTATTGGTTATTCCTATTTCTACAGTTCCTTCGGAGTCAGCTTTCAGATGTGGTGGACGTGTACTTGATTCTTTTCGTAGTTCTTTATCACCAAAGACTATCGAGGCGCTTATTTGCACTTAAAGCTGGATTCGTGAGGAAAGCCATAATTTAGAAAACTTTAAGGAAAATTACTGGTTTGAACCTCGAACTAACCGGTTTTTTCGATTTAAAACCTTGAAGTAAAATTTTTCACGATCCAAACCTTGAAGTATGAAAAATTAACAAAACAAACCTCGGCGGACGTCCTTTTGACCGTCCTCTGTTAATTTTGCCTGAGAACGGACTGTCTCTTCAAACAAGAGACAGTCCGTTCTCGAATTTTTGCCTATAACGGACTGTCTCTTGTAACAGAGACAGTCCGTTCTATTATTTTTGACTATGAACGGACTGTCCTTGATTCAGAGACAGTCCGTTCATAGAACGGACTGTCTCTTGTAACATAGACAGTCCGTTCTTTAAATGAGGGCAAGAACGGACGGACTCTCTTAAAGAGAGTCCGTCCGTTCTCTCGATTATAGCAAAAACCAGAGAGCTTTTATTGCGCAGTTTGCACGATTAATACTCACGGGATCCATTTTCTCTCCAAATTCGTGCGAAACTAGCGCTAGGTATGATTTTATTTATCGTTTTGAAATGATTTCGTTCGATTTTTAGGTTACAAATCGTGATATTCCCAATTTTTGTCAAACAGAAAACACTCTGTCGCCTCTCCAGCGTTCACTTTTCTCTCCAACGTCACAGCTATCTTTTCCCAGACGGATAGATTTTCTCTCCAACCTCCGGCTCCCATAAATTTGTTGGGATTGATTTTCTCTCCAACCTGCTGCGATATTTTCCATAAATTTGATCAAAATTTAGTCCAGATATGATTTATCGTTTGTAATTTATTTAGTTCAATTATTAGGTAAAAAATTTGAGATATATCCCAATGTCACAGAGAGGACGTGTCACCACCGTCGACAGTGCGTCCGATCTCCCAGAGAGAGAACGGACACACCTTCATCGCCTTGTGACCGTCCTCTCATACGAAAAAATTGGGAAAATCACGATTTGTATCCTAAAAATCGAACGAAATCATTTCAAAACGATAAATCATACCTGGAGTAAGTTCGCACGAATTTGTGCAGAAAAATCGCCTTCAACGTTGGAGAGAAAATGGATCCCGAGAGGATTTCTTCGTGCGAGCTGCGCAAGAAATGCTCTCTGTTTTCTGATATAATCGTGAGAACGGACGACTCTTCTTAAGTGAGTCCGTCCGTTCTTGCCCTAATTTAAAGAACGGACTGTCTCTATTACAGAGAGACAGTCCGTTCATGAGGCAAAATAAGAAAACGGACTGTCTCTATTACGAGAGACAGTCCGTTCATAGGCAAAAATAAGCACACGGACTGTCTCTAAAACAAGAGACAGTCCGATCTCGGAACGACTGTCTCTTGTTTGAAGAACAGTCCGTTCTCTGGCAAAATTAACAGAGGACAGTCAATGGACGTCCGCCGAGGTCTGTTTTGTTTAATTTTTGCATACTTCAAGGTGTCGACTCGTGAATAATTTTACTTTCCAAGGTTTTTAAATCGAAAAAACCGGTTAGTCGAGGGTTCAAACCGGTAATTTCCCAAACTTTACTTGATGTGATGGATTGAGTTGAAAAATGTATGTTTAAATTTTACCTCTATTCTTTAGTAAATTACACTAATTATATACGTATTTTGAGATATATTATTTTGCAGATTTATATCACGCGGTGAGATGGCGACCAATTACAATTACGAATAGGAGACACGTTGTATGTTGATTGTTTTTACTTCATTTCTATTATGATCTTTTTATTAGTATAATAGTTTTTTTGCATCTTGTATGACTACGTGTATATGTGTATTTTTTTTATTTTTACAGGGTTGTAAGAACCAACTTACTCAGCGGAGTCATTGAACTATTAACGTTGGTTGAGTTTGATCTTGTGCTAAAGTTATGGGTCCATCTTCTAGCAATTGTAAAGACGTTGTTTTGGTTGACTGATTATGGTTTTAAAGTTGGTGATAATGGATGATCATTACTAACTTTTAACGTATGTACTTCTTGTTTCTTTGGTACTTAGGATATTGATGCTAAGTTCTTGAAGATTTTTGGTGTGAGACGGCTGTGATACTTCTTTGGCTTGGAGTGTGATAGGTTTTTTGTATTTTCTTTGCATTCATTTTTTAGTAGTCATTGCGTATGTCTTCTTATTACCGCCGAACAGACAGCAAGATTAGGTCATCGGACAGTTGTCTTATCCTTTAACAACTCCGACTGTTTCTTTCTTCTGTCATTTTTAGTTGTTTTTTCCATTGTTGGTTTTTGGCATCTTTCGACCTATTTACCTCCGTTTGTTGAACATTCTGCTTAGGGTTTTTTACAAAATTTTAATAATTGTCCACGTTATTCTCTGATAACTGCGATAATTCACTTTAGTATGCAATCTAATTGACTAGGAACAACGTTTTATGGCGTTATCATTATATTTATTTGCATGGTTAGCGTTGTATTTTGTAATAATGTCAGATTCTCAGAACTTAGCAGGATATACTAATAGTCCCAAGAGAAACAAGAAGTACATCGTTACAGTTACAAAATAGAGAGAATTTTTTTAATTTAAAAAAAAGTGGAAAACCGGAACCGGATAGAACCGGAACCAAAATCCTGTTTTCTGGTTCCTGGTCCCCGGTCCTTAAAATCAAAACGTCCCGTTTTAAACTTAAAAATCACATTGGTATTATTGTGGTTTCCAATTTTCTTCAATCGGACCGGACTGGTTTTTGTTCACCCCTAGTTGAAACCCTTGAAAGAACCAGAAACATACATTACTGTGTAATTCATATAGTTTTAAAATTATATTTTTCCATTTTAATTTTAACTATAATTTTTAACTTCCTCGTATGATATTACTCATTCAGTAAAATATCATAATATATTATAATAATTTAAATAACTCGTTACATAAATTAACGTAAACATAATATATATCTGTGAAGTCATTGATTAATGATTATAAGATAAGGGATAATATTATAATTATTCGTGCTAGTTGGCAGTGAACATTAGAAGACGAGAGAAGCATTTTATTTTGTTTATTTAAATGATTCCATTGTTTAAACGTTTATAGGGAGGCTGAATTTTGTTTATTCTATTGGAGAGTAGTTGGGTGTTACTTGGACTCGGTTGATATGGTAGGTGTGGTGTCTGACTTTGGAGTAAGTTGAATAAGTTGGAGTGTAAGTTGGGATCCGAACGATCAAGACTGGTTTTCAATTGTCTGATAACCTTTTATTCGTTGTATGATTTCTGACAATTGGGGGAAATTTATAACAACCTCTTTTTTGTTAGTAAGATATTGTCCGCTCTGGTGATTAGGTCGTAACTCATATCCTCTCATCCGGATTTGTTTGGCAGGACTTTCCAGTCGGTCACCCAACATGGTATTTACTCCTCCGCGAACACTTTTCAACGGGAGGTTCGAAGTTCTATGGGATCTGTTTGGCTAATTTTAACTACCAAATGCGTCTTACTAATATGGGAGTTTCATGGACATATGTTTCATATACATCCCCAAGCGATGATGGGATTGTGACGATAATTTTTTTTAACGACCCGGATTGCTTATACTCAATCTGAGATTTACCACACAGCGGCTTAGTCCCTAGGTTGAGCCCGCAACCTGAGTTTGCTGCTCCGCAATCGTGCTCATACGTACAACATCGGGCTCACAGAATTTGTGCTGTTTGTGTCAATTTCCTTTTTAATTGAATCGAACCAATTTTGTTTTGGAACCAAAACCAATTTGAATATATTTTTTTCGCGGTTTTGGCTTTTGGATTGTTTGGCTTGGTTTTTTTGTCGGGTGTTTA
>CM039514.1:43642226-43714386 GCA_022432975.1 Begonia masoniana | reverse complement strand
TATAGAGGTGAAAATGTTGAATCTGCTCTCTGGAATCACGTTCCAGAGAGGCGAAAATGTTAGAGTAAAAAGGTTGGTTGCTCTATGGAATCTCAAAAATTTCCAGGAGACGACAAAGTCGCTGCTGTGTGCAGCGAAAAGCGACTGCACAATGTTGCAGCGGGACAGCGCCTGGTCGCTGTGTGGCAGCGCATGGTGTCTGCACACAATTGCAGCGACCCGCGCACTGGTAGAGGCCATGGGCAAGCGACGTGCGCGTGCCCCATTCAATAGGGCAGAATTTCCGAATTCTGCCCTCCTTTCTTTTGATTGTTTTATTTTAAGTTTCATTACATTGGTTAGTTGAATTTTAGTATGACGGTTTTGTTTTAAATGCTTTTAAGTTTAGTTTTAATTCCGATTTCAGTTCTGATTTAAACTTCAGTTAGATTCCGCATTAAGTTTTTATTTAAGCATAGAAAAGTAAAAAGTATAAAATGAAAAATTGTACGGGTAACCTGGGGGGTACGGGGGACTTCTGAGGGTCGTTACACTGCACGGGTGGGGAAGGTCCGAGGGGTGCTAGACAATTGGGCTACGGTGGGGCAGGGATGGGGTCAAAAGTCTGAAGCTATTGGGCTGGCTAGGGTAGGTCCTGCTTGTGGTGGGTTGTCTTATGTGAGCTGGACCTGACCTATGATGGTCTAAGGTGATGTTGGTCTGTGGATTGGGTAGGGCTGGGGTCTTGAAAAAACAAGCCAATACTTATATAGACATTTGTCCTCAACGTAAAAAATAGGGTGAAAGTAGCGTACCTCATAACGTCTCGGGTTGGTCATCAGCGTTGTAGAGCTTCGTTCGAATGAGTCATCTATCAGGAAGCTTTCTCTTTCTCTTACTTTTTTTTTTTTTGAACAGAAAATTAAATTCAAAATAAACTAAAACTAAAGACGAAAATAATAATAAAGGTAAACCGTGATAGTAATAAAAATAACAATAATAATAATAATAATAAAAATAATAAAGCAAAACTAAAATAAAAATAGTAACAAATAAATATAAGTAAATAAAGTTAATAATAATAATAATAATAATAATAATAATAATAATAATAATAATAACTAAATAAATTAATGGGTTACCTCCCACCAAGTGCGTGTTTTAACGTCGTCAGCTTGACGATATGCTGCGTCATGTGGGATCACGATATATAATGGAATTTACATTTTTAACCGTACCGTCCCAATATGGTAACCATTGTTGCCCATTTATGAACTTATCATTTGCCAAAAGCTTGTTGTAGTCCGGTGGTTTCTTTATATGTGGTAGGACCCGTAATGGCGACTCCCCCAAACTTTCAACATGCTGCTTTCCATTAGGCTCAAGAAAATTGTTTGGTTGACGTGAAGCTTCAATTGGGTACTCCAGTGATTTATACACCTTGAATGTGGCATCTTCATCTTGTACGTGCAATTTAAGCTTTCCCTTTCTTAAGTCAATTACAGCACCCCCTGTGGCTAAGAATGGTCGACCTAATATTATAGGGATACCACGATCTTCCTCCATATCAAGAATCAAGAAATCAGCGGGAAAAATAAACTTGTCGACTTTGATGAGGACATCTTCAATAACCCCATACAGATGCTTTATAGAGCGATCGGCCATCTGTAGAACTACATTTGTGGGCTTTGCTTCACCAATACCAAGCCTCCGAAATATAGATAGAGGCATCAGGTTAATGCTCGCTCCCAAATCACAAAGTGCCCTTTCAAATATAGAATTCCCAATTTCGCATGGAATAGTGAAACTTCCTGGGTCTTTCAGTTTTTGTGGAAGCTTCCTCTGAATAATAGCACTGCATTCTTCTGTAAGAGCTATAAAACCACACTCCTCTATTTTGCGCTTGTGGGAAAGAATATCTTTCAAAAATTTTGCATATTTAGGCATTTGCTCGAGAGCCTCAGCGAATGGAATGTTGATGTGGAGCTTTTTGAAGATATCAAGGAACTTAGCAAACTGGTTATCAAACTTTGCATTTTTCAGGCGTTGTGGGAAAAGAACGTTGGGGATGATCTCCTTTGGAATCTGAGCTGGAGAGTCCAGTAGCTCTTGATCCTTAGATGTGGACTCGGATGATGACGAATGCACTCCGTCATGTGCGACCACTTTCTTATTTTCTTTGGTACAATTTTCAATCACTGCTCCACTTCTAAGTGTGATGGCATTGCACTGTTCTCTGGGGTTGATTTCAGTAGAATTGGGTAATGTACCTTGTGGGCGTCCATTTAGTGCAGCTGCCATCTGGCCCATTTGCATTTCTAAGCTTCGAATTTGGGCCGACTGGTTCTGTAAGGTGGTTTTTGTTTCAGCCATAAATTTATTTGTGTGCTCCCCCATTTCAGCAATCATATTACTGGTGCGCTCTCCCATCTTGGCAATTAAATCCTCTAGATTAGGTTTTCTTTCTGGAAAGGGAGGTCCCAGTTGAGTAGTTTGTGGCATCTGAATGGCATTGTTCGGGTTCTTCCATGAGAAATTTGGGTGGTTGTTTCGCCCCCCATTATAATAATTACCTGAATTCTGGAGCGTTGGTCTATTGTAATTTCCCACATGTTGGGCATGTTCAAATGAACTACTAGCCATTTGGTTCCCGTGCTGACAGTTCTGACTAGCATGAGGTCCTTGGCACCACTGACATTGTATGATCGGGGAATGAATTGCATTAACTAGAGCTTGATTACCTTGGATGTGCTGAGTGAGGGATGCAACCTGTGTAGTCAATGCTTTTATCGCTTCCATTTCTGGGTGCCTCCTCAAAATCTGACGTTCAACCGGGCACTGATCATTATTGAGAGATAACTCCTCTAACAAGTTGAACGCCTCCACTTCCGTCTTTTGTAATAATGATCCACCAGCTGCTGAATTAACAAGAGTCCGTGTAGAAACTGATAAGCCAATGAAGAATGTCTGTATTTGCATCCATTGTGGTAGACCATGTTGGGGGCATTTTCTTAAAAGCTCATTGAATCGGCCCCATGCTTCATATATTGTCTTACCATCAAATTGAGTAAAATTGGTGATCTCATTGCGGAGTTTTGCCATTTTTTCAAAGGGAAAGAATTTGGATAGAAATTTCTGCACTAATTCATTCCATGTGGTAATTGAATCCGAAGGTAAGGAGTTCAACCAGTTCTTCGCGCGATCTCTTAGTGTGAAGGGGAATAACCTGAGCTTGATAGCATCATCAGAGACATTATGGTATTTAAAAGTATCACAGACCTCGACGAAGCTAGCAATATGATCCTTGGGGTCCTCATTCGGCAGACCACAAAATTGATATTGTTGAATCATGTGTATTGTTCCCGGCTTTATTTCAAAATTATTGCACGCGATGGCAGGTTTTCGAATGGTTGAATGAACCCCATCCATGGATGGCATAACATAATCGAGCAAAGTTACAATGAGCAAAGTTACAATGACCACAAAATTGATATTGTTGAATTAAGAAAAATAAATAATCATAGCAAAGTTACATAGAAACCCTAGAACTGGAAGTTTAGTTCATGCTAAAAGATAAATAAACAATAATAATAATAAAGAAGTTCATAGTTCAGAAGAGAAAGGGAAAGAAAAACTATGCTGAAAATAAATTCTCGAAGCTCTCGCTCCGTTTCGGTCTCCATCTCGCAAGGGCTCCTCTTCGCCTCTCTCTCTATCTCGCCTCTTCCATCTGAATCCTCCTTTTAATTAGGTTAACATATAACCTATTTATTAATTAATTTGAAGCCCAGCCCACAATCATCTTCGACGGCTAAGATTAAAACAAGCTTCAACGGTCCAGATTCAAACACCTCCATTAATTAAAATAGCCGATTGATCAACGGTTGAGATTAAAATAGTTAAAATAGCCGATCGATCGACAATTGCTCTGATTTCACCGAAACCTGTAATTCTTCAATTTTTCTACACACTTGCACCAAATATATCAGAATATTTCATATACTTGAGTAAAACTCATCAATTCAAATATTAAAGAGTACAATAAAGTGTGTAAAATACACACTTATCAGAGAGCTTGGACTGGTGAAATTCACGGCAGAGTGGTCTGCGACGTCTGTGCCGATTCTTCTATCGGACCCGAAGATCACGTTCTTGAAGGTTTTTTCACCTTTTCTACTTCCTTTTTGTTCATTTTCTTACGTTTTTGTTTGCTATTTTATCTAAGTTTTTGCTATTGTTTTACTTCTGGAATAAGATGTTTTTTGGATTATAAGCTTGATTTTGAGTGAAAAGTGTTCATCCCCGTCAAATTAAGGGCTTCTAATTCGCTTTGATATTGCGATGCGTCTGCTAGAATTAGAAAAAGGCTCTAATTTGGATTGCTAGTTGTATTGTCATAATTGTTTCATCCTAACTTTTATACCATTTTAGGATGAACTCGTAGAAGGTCTGCTATTTTTTGTAGATCAAAATCGTATATTATGAATTTCTCATCTCGTTTATGGCACTTTTGCAATAATTATGCTCATTGTAATTGTCTGATTATTTCCAGATGAATGTTTCTATCCCTCTTGTTGTCCATCTCTAGTTCTACCATTTCTACTATGACTTTAAAATCATCATCCGAAACTCTCTAATCTTTCACTGGTCATCTTAACAAATCTTCGATCTGCCAACAGAGTCGGAAATGAATTGCTTTTTGCAATTTGGATTCTGCAAATTTCAGAA
Source organism: Begonia masoniana (assembly GCA_022432975.1). Classification (NCBI taxonomy): domain Eukaryota; kingdom Viridiplantae; phylum Streptophyta; class Magnoliopsida; order Cucurbitales; family Begoniaceae; genus Begonia; species Begonia masoniana. The sequence goes on along the minus strand of CM039514.1, from coordinate 43,709,679 downwards.
TAAATCTGATGCATGTGCAATTATCATGATTCTTTACAGTTCAAATAACATTCTATGTGGAATTCAAATGATGACAAACATTGATTCATTGTCCAGTCTTACAGTTCCTTTAGTTTTTCCTTTTTATTGTGAGATATTAACCAGGATAGTTGATTACTTGTTCATTAATTTCATTTTGTAGCACTTTTTTGCCAATATTCTTGAGTTTTTCTAGTAATCTTTGTTTGGTGATGAAATCTATGTCCTATAATCTCAAACTAGATGAAATGTGTCTTTCCCCTTCACCATTTAAATGCATAACCAGAGCTAAAACCGAATGCAAATCCCGGTTATGAATTCAACTCTGAGCCTACAGAACATCGATAATATCCACAATACTTTCGTCGATTTATATTAGCGACGAGTTAATGTTATTTTCCGAGTTTTTACCTAAACCGACAAAAAACATTGTCATTCTCCTCGTGCAGGTGCTGAGGTTGCTGTTCTTTGCATTACCAAATCAGGGGAGGTTCTAAATTACCAGGCATTTACAAACACGAGGGGGATCTACACAGTCGCGGAGACGATGCCGGAGAGCGATCGATGGGATGCTTGTCTGGCTAGACCAATCAGCAGCTTCCACCAACACTGCACCCATCTCGGGGACGGAAGCTCCGGAATCAAGTTCACCTATAATCATCAATCGGGCCACTCTCACACAATTAGACCTTTTGTGTATCGTCCCGTCAATGTTCCGACTTATTGCATTTGATGTCGACTTGTCTTTGTAAGTAAAACTCGTGTTTGTTTATTAAAGTGGAATATCGAAAAATACTCGTTGACTATATTATATATATCGATAAATATTATGCTTTCGACGAGCACTTGATTAGTAACATGGCAATTGGTCGAGTAGCTTGGCCATGAAGGAATGGCGAGCAAGGTTGGCTTCAATGTATATCTGACAAATCTGTTGATTCGGTAATTTGGTTATTGTTGTAATTTTTTTAATAATTACTTATTTTAGAGTTAAATTGCAATAAATGGTGCAAGTATTAAAAAATTATGTAAATTTTCAGATTCTCTTCCCATGATTTAGTCTACATATGGTAAATATTTTGTGATTTTATAACATTTGTACGGTTTATTACAATTTTAGTTAATTATTTTTAGGGTTGATTTTCATAAGAAGATGGAGGGCTAGACCGAGCGGCCTCCCCGGAGAGGCCACTCCCTAGTCCAGTCTATAAAATTTAAATGGCTTATTTTTGAAACTTTGAAGTTTGGACTAATGAATAGTAAATTGTGCGGGTTTTTTTAAAAAGAAAACTCATACTTTAAGGTTTAAAATAAAAAAATATATATATCTTTTAATTTTTTGTGATTAAACACTATTTGAGTGTTAAAATTATGAAATAAATATAATTAGATGAAATGGGTTTGGAGAAACATTTTTCATATTATAAGTTTAAAGAAGTTTTTTTTTTTTTTTTTTCTATTAAAGAAAATTGGTATTTTAAATCTACTATTTTCAAAAACTATGTAATGCTTTAAAAAAGAAATAAGTTACCGAATATATATATCATGAATATATATAATATAATAAATTATAAATAGTTAATTTATTATATTATTAACATCAAAAATTGTTTTATATTTTAACGAGTATTTTAATAGAGTAGATATTTGCTTTATCTCCTTCATCTTTTTAGAGACACTGGAGATTATGCAATTTTTGCAATGTCATTAACGATTCAATACATTTACATATTAAGCTTTGAAGATTGTTGAGACGTGTCTTTTCAATCCTAAATTGGTCCAAGTTAAGCTAAAATAGTGGAGCTCATCTGATTTCAAAAAAATATGATTACGCCTTACTAATCATTCGTCGAGTGCCGGATTTCAGAAGATAAGAGAAGAGAAAATTGTGGTGAATTATTGATGGGTTTAATGACTCCAAGTTTAGTCCAAGTCTTGGAAGACCTTGACTTGAATGAAGGGGGAGAGTTATTGATGGAAGAACAAGTGAAAGACAAGGTCTTCGAAGACTTGGAAAAGTAGCCCAGAAGACAAGTTACGATACGACATCAACCATTGGCTTATAAACAAGAGAGAGCAAGCTAGAAAGACGTGTGGAGAGGTGTTGGTGAGTGAATGAAAATGGAGAGGATTTGGGTCGGGTGGTTAATATGGGCAGCCATGGTTGCGGCCAAGTTGCAGGGGTCGAGTGGGTGTCTGGAGAAAGAAAGGACGGGGTTGATGAAGCTATGGAAGGCCACAAAACCGAACGATTCAGCTCCTCTGCCGATTGATTGCTGCTCGTGGATTGGTGTCCATTGCAGTGCTGCCACCGGGCGTGTCGAGAGTTTCACGTTCTTCTCATTCGAATCTCCGGGTTATTTCCTGAATGCTTCTTTGTTTCTTCCTTTTGAAGAATTGTTGGAACTCAACTTAAACGGTTCCAGGATTGATGGTTTGATAAACCAAGCAGGTTCTCTCTCTCTCTCTCTATCTATCTATCTATTTAGCTATCTCTCTAACAAACACGAGCAACATCAGATTTAACAAAGTTGCCGAGGTTGCAGAAGCTGCGCATGAGCTTTAATAATCTGTCAAATATTGTTTCATTGCAAGGTATGACTTTATCTGTACAAATTCTTTCTTCATAATCGGTAATAACCTGCTTTCAATTCTTTTATATGCAGCTTTTGCAAACATGAAAAATTTGAAATATTTGGATTTGAGCTTCACTCATATGAATATCAGCAATCTTGAAGGTAAACTAACAGAAAACTAATGCCATTGAAGTTATGTAAACATGATTTGAAAGTTCTTCATCTTGCCAACTTGAAACAGGTATCTGCGATATGAAGAACATTATAGAACTACATCTGCGTGAGAATAATATAAGAGGTCATCTTCCTCTTTGTATTGGCAACTTAACTCGGCTTCAAATTCTCGACCTTAGCTACAACGAGATTGTAGGAAGCATACTGTGGACCATTGGGAACCTTTCTCATCTTTCCTCCTTGCACTTGGAGGGAAACTACTTGTCAGGCGTATTCTCTCTCCACTCCCTGGCCAATAATTCAAAACTTGAGAATCTTTATTTATCCAGCTATCATAATAATTTTCAACTGGAAACTGAAACTCAATCGTGGGTTCCTTCTTTTCAACTGCTCCATCTCGATTTGAGCAATTCTAGCCTAAACAAAATGTCTAATTCAGTTACTCCTACTTTCCTCTTGCATCAATCTGAGCTTATGTTCATTGACCTTTCTGATAACAATCTTCAAGACACCTTTTCTTCTTGGTTGTTACAGAATAATTCAAATTTACATACTCTATGGATGAGAAACAATTTCTTGGCGGGAAATCTCGTCCTTCCCAATTTCATTCATGGTTTGACACAACTCGACATTTCCAACAATAAGATCGATGGTAAGCTTCCTGATAACTTACAAGTGTTTCTACCGGCACTTGGGACTTTGAATATAGCAAAAAATAGATTTGAAGGCAACCTTCCTTTCTTTGGAGCTCTAGACAGACTTCGTTTTGTGGATTTGTCCTTTAACTCATTCACCGGTAAACTTTCGAAAACTCTATTTGGAAACAATACCAATCTGTTTTTGATAGACTTTTCAAACAATCTTCTTCATGGTGAGATATCTCTTAACCTTACAGTCCTTCCTTCTTTGCATCTCCTATTTTTGAGTAACAACAAATTCAATGGGAGTCTTGAAGAACTACCTTCTAGAAGATCGTCACGACTACAAGTTTTTGACGTTTCCAACAATTTGATTTCGGGCATACTGCCAAATTCTATTGCCGATTTCTCCTTTCTCAGTTTCCTCATAGTCTCAAATAACTATTTCGAAGGTGGAATTCCAGATAAACTATGTCATATCAACAAACTCGTTTATTTAGATATATCTCACAATAACTTCTCTGGGTCGATACCTTCTTGTTTGGGAACTTTATCGATACGGATTCTGTATATGCAAAATTGTGGCTTATCCGGAGTTATCTCAGATGGACTTTCAATTAACTCGACGTTAATAGCGCTTGATTTAAGCTACAATGATTTTTCTCTCAGTGTTCTTCCAAATTGGATCTACTCACAGCAGAAACTACGAATACTTCTGATGGCAGGACTTCAATTAGAAGGAGAAATCTCCACCCAATTATGTGGTTTAGAAAACATTCAAATCTTGGACCTTTCACATAATAATTTTAATGGTTCCATTCCCTCGTGCTTTTTTAAAATGCCATCTTGGGTAGCAGAAACTCCATATTTTGATTTTCATTTTGTCGATCGAGGTGGTATGTTATCTTATAAATTACTTGAAGTTGAATTCACCGCAAAAGGTATACCAAACAGATTTAAAAAACCCATCTTGTATTACATGACTGGTCTGGATGTATCGAGCAACAAACTAAGTGGTCAAATCCCACCTCAAATTGGAGATTCAGAAGAGATTCGTGCCCTAAACTTGTCTAATAATCGGCTTTGGGGATCCATACCCAGCAGCATTTCCAGACTGAGATCAATTGAGAGTTTAGACCTTTCGTCCAATAATTTGAGTGGAGAAATCCCGTCTGAAATCGTCCGCCTTAACTTTCTATCCTACTTCAATGTCTCAAACAACAATCTATCTGGTCCGACCCCAAACGGGGGACAATTTTCCAACTTTGACGAACAAAATTATGGAGGAAACAAGTTTCTGTGCGGACCACTTCTTCATAGGGTTTGCACAATCTCTTCTCCGTCTACGCCTCCTGATGAACAAGACAACGATGAAACAGCTTCCGATGACGACGAAAGAATATCCTTTTGGTGGAGCTTTGGAGCTTCGTACGTTACTGTGATCATCTCATTGTTTGTACTGCTTGGAATAAACACTCATTTTTCTAGGAATTGGTTTCATACGGTTGATGTATTCTGCTCAAAACTATTTTGTGTATTTGTTAAGATGAAGTTTCTGTTACCCAAAAAGAAATAAGATGGAAACACTTCTGCAGTTTGGTCACAACAAAAGTGCTCTCTCCCTCTCTCTCTCTGGCCTGTTCTCATCTTGGCTCTGAAGAATCAGCAATGCTGTGCTATTAACCAGTTGCAAAACATTAACAAGGGTCAGAATTAAGGTAGCTGAAACCCGTGTTGAAGACTTACTATAGCTTCCACCTATATCCTCTATTCTCTTCAGAAGAGGTTAGAGCAACAAAAAATGAAGATCACTTGTTGATGTTAGAGCAACAAAAATGGGCACCTATATCCTTGTTTGTTTGTTTGTTTCTCTCTCCTCATCCTCTTCCTGTCTGATATGAGAGCTTGGACTGGTGAAATTCACGGCAGAGTGATCTGCGACGTCTGTGCCGATTCTTCTATCGGACCCGAAGATCACGTTCATGATTGTTTCATCCTAACTTTTATACCATTTTAGGATGAACTCTTAGGTCTGCTATTTTTTGTAGATCAAAATCGTATATTATGAATTTCTCATCTCGTTTGTGGCACTTTTGCAATAATTATGCTCATTGTAATTGTCTGATTATTTCCAGATGAATGTTTCTATCCCTCTTGTTGTCCATCTCTAGTTCTACCATTTCTACTATGACTTTAAAATCATCATCCGAAACTCTCTAATCTTTTGCGGGTCATCTTAACGAATCTTGGATCTGCCAACAGAGTCGGAAATGAATTGGTTTTTGCAATTTGGATTCTGCAAATTTCAGAATAAATCTGATGCATGTGCAATTTTCATGATTCTTCACTGGGTAATTCCCCTCCAGCATCGGGTCTGCCATTAAGGTAAACTTCCTTCTGTCTTTAAACAGTGGTTGAGCCTGCAAAAACAAGAGGAAGAAGTTTAAAAATTTTCCGAGTTTCTTCGGAATTTCCAGGTGGTACTGAGAAACATACCCAAGTAACTAGGTTTTGTTCTTCGCTAGGTCTGGCATTGTCTATTACTCTTCTTCCTGTGATTATCTCCAGAAACACTACTCCAAAGCCGTAGACATCTGATTTTGTGGTTAATTGCCCCGTTAGTGCGTATTCTGGAGCGCAGTAACCATAGGTTCCCATAACTCTAGTCGACACATGAGTTTTACCGCAGGTTGGACCTAATTTGGCGAGGCCAAAATCAGATAGTTTCGGGTTGAATTCTTCATCCAACAGTATGTTTGATGCTTTGAAATCGCGGTATATCACTGGGGGATCTGCTGTTTCATGCAAGTATTCGAGTCCTTTTGCAGCTCCTTCTGCTATTTTCATCCTAGTTTTCCAATCCAGAGGACTTTTGTTTGGAGCTAAATCTGAAATTACATGATTTATAAGCTTTTAATCAATTCCTGGAGAAGTAAAGTAAGTATAAGCTTACCAAGAAGGTGATCTTCCAACGATCCATTAGACATGTACTCATAAACAAGAATCCTCTGCTCACCATCAGTGCAATATCCGACCAAATTCACCAGATTAGAATGGTGGAGAAGACTCAACATCACAACCTCTACAAGGAACTCTCTATTTCCCTGAAATCCATTTCTGTCCAGTTGCTTAACAGCCACAGCCTGGACAGAAGAAGAAAATAAGACCAAAAAGGGATGAAAAATAACAGGTTGTTTTTCTCAGAGCCCAAATTTGAAGGGAACATGAAAAGATTGTTGAATTAAAAAAGTTCACAACCTTCAACAAGAAGAAGAAACAAGTCTTTGTTAAATTTTTTTGGTACTTGTTGGAATTTCATTGCACCAGCAAAATAGCCATGGAAACAACCTTCACAGTATATTTTGGTGAAAATTCCAGCTTTAAATCCGATGGAAGGTGTTTTCCATTGGCTTTTTTGCACGTACAACAGAATCTCAACAACAAGTAATAGAAACTTCGGCCTGAGATATTTACCTGTTTGCTTCTTCCATTGCGACCCTTGTAAACTCTTCCAAAGCCACCTTCGCCTATCAAATTATCCGGGTTGAAATTTTCAGTTGCAGCGCAGAGCTCTTGGAAAGAGAGAATCTGAGCAGATATGTTTCCTTGACCTATCTTCTTTATCTCTTCATTTATGTATCTTCTTTTACTGCCATCTGTCAAAATTGAAGAGTGACAGTTAAATTCACGCTTGCTTTTTTTTTTTCCCCTAAAAAAGTTTTGACTTTGGATATCTGATCCAGCTTACACACAAATGTTCATGCTAATTAGTGATGAAGTCGTGCTATTGATAACATCAAGTTAGATAGAGAGAAGGGTCATAAAATTTATCAACAAATTGGGTTGTTTCGTAATTAATCAAAATTGTTATAGAAATATGTACATTAGGTAACCCAGTAGGAAAAAAAAGAAGAAAAAACTTGTTTCATGTGATTAATCAATATCAAAATAAAAGTTATTCATTCTAGGCCTGCCTATTCCAGAACAACTTCCTCCATGTCACCCCAATGCCTTCCCCACTCCCACATCTAGTTCTATATCATTTAAGGCATCACCCTACACACCCCTTTCCAGCCCCACACCCGATACAACGGGGTCTATTGATGTTTTGATTGTTGGAAGAAGTTGAAATTGTTATGTGCAGATAAAGATGCAAATGTGAGTCTTGTCATATATCAAACATAAAGATCGATAGGAAAAACGGTGAATACACTGGATTCAGAATCGAGTATAAACTGATTGTGTGAAGCAATGGAAACTGGTATAGGACTGTAACAACTGAAAATGAAAATATTTTCCTAGTTCTTGAGTAAAATATACCAGATTTGAAGGAGATGTTAGCAAATGAGGCTAAATTTTTTGCATCACGGTACTCCTTAATGCTCTTTTTCAATGACTTCCTATTCAATCTTTCTTGTGATTTGCAGCATGGAAAGCAGCTCATCTTCCTTCCCTTTCACACCCTTCAGGTATGATGATCATTTAATATTTTGGATCAAATCGCAGAGGAATTTATGTTTAAAAGAATCCCTCAGATCTATGTTTCTGTTGGGAATTCTGTAAATCAGTATGTTTGGCTACCAAGAAAAAATTTCCAGAAAAAACCAGTTTATTCTCTGTCTCTCTAGTGTGTTTTGCCTTCATCTTCTTCAATGCCATTGATTTTGGACAGGCAGAAGACTAAGTCAAAACTGTTCCAATTTTAGTTAAAAAAGAGATAAACCCATGTTTATTTAGCTCGTTTCTCTAGTTTGTTGAACCAATTTAGAGTATATCTGGTTTTTTTCTATTTCTATTTTTGTTACATTGTTTGAAGTGCTTCAAATCATCTTAATCTTTGGCAATTGGATTAACTTCAATCTTCAATTAGGTATCGATCGAGCTTAATCCCGAGTAGCTACCCCACCGCAAGAAACACTCCGTCCGACAACAACACGAACTGATTCGTTAAAAGAAGAAAATCCGTTGTTTGTTGGAATTCTAGGAGAGAATTGGATGGAAAAGGTTTGATAAAATTCCTATAACTATAAATATGAATGATAAACTTTAATATAATAATACTTAGTTACCACAATCTTGCCATCTCGAGCAAACTCTTATTTTTACGGAGTAATGTTATGTTTATTTTTTATTTTTACATTCAAATTTTTATTTAGTGACAGGAAAATTAGAAGATAAAAGTAGATGGTAAATATAACATTACTCATTCTTATGATTATTAAGTTATTTAGATTCGAATTTTATAACATTGAAAACAAAAATGATCATTTTATTACGAAGTTCAAATACTTTTATACATCAAAATTATTTTACAAAACTTTGAAATTATTACGAATGAAAGGCTAGATTAATTAATCGGAAAGAGCTTTCTCAGTTATGTTCCGCTTCTGCTCGAGTTTGTGTTCTTTGATGTGAGTCAAAATTTAAGGAAAAAAACAATTGATTTTAGACTTCTTGTCAAGTTAAAATTACACGAATTTTGGATTCAATTTTAATTTTTGAAGTTGATCTTTGTTTTTTTTTTTTTCCACTTATGTCAAATTTTTGCCTAAAAATAAATATAGAAATAATGATTTTCGACTAATTTGACATTAGGAGTGAGGTTAATTTTCTAAACCGAAGATTTGAAATCGAAAAAATTGGTTCGATAATCATTTTGTTCACGGTGCAAAGTTCAAGGTTGCAAGGTAAAAGAACTCTAAAAAATTAAGAGGTTTAATATGTACTTCACCTACTTAAAACCTATCAAAAACAAACAAATCTGAATTACGTCGGTTGGATCGAGCTCATGTGAATCGAGCCCCGTCCATTAGGAACTTTCAACCCTCTACCGACAAACCCTGGCTCGGCTCGGCAGGAGGCCCACAATCAGTCCACCCATTTACGACTGCCTATTAACTTGTCCGGAACTTCACTCCAATTTTGCTCGTCGATCAGAAATCTGTGGAACTGGGAACCTGAATTGATCGATGGAAGCAGGGAAGATGAAGCTGTTGACGTGTTTCTCTCTCCTCATCCTCTTCCTGTCTGATGTGAGAGCTTGGACTGGTGAAATTCACGGCAGAGTGATCTGCGACGTCTGTGCCGATTCTTCTATCGGACCCGAAGATCACGTTCTTGAAGGTTTTTTCACCTTTTCTACTTCCTTTTTGTTCATTTTCTTACGTTTTTGTTTGCTATTTTATCTAATTTTTTGCTATTGTTTTACTTCTGGAATAAGATGTTTTTTGGATTATAAGCATGATTTTGAATGAAAAGTGTTCATCCCCGTCAAATTCAGGGCTTCTAATTCGCTTTGAGATTGCGATGCGTCTGCTAGAATTGGAAAAAGGCTCTAATTTGGATTGCTAGTTGTATTGTCATGATTGTTTCATCTTAACTTTTATACCATTTTAGGATGAACTCTTAGAAGGTCTGCTATTTTTTGTAGATCAAAATCGTATATTATGAATTTATCATCTCGTTTATGGCACTTTTGCAATAATTATGCTCATTGTAATTGTCTGATTATTTCCAGATGAATGTTTCTATCCCTCTCTAGTTCTACCATTTCTACTACGACTTTAAAATCATCATCCGAAACTCTCTAATCTTTCGCGGGTCATCTTAACGAATCTTCGATCTGCCAACAGAGTCGGAAATGAATTGGTTTTTGCAATTTGGATTCTGCAAATTTCAGAATAAATCTGATGCATGTGCAATTATCATGATTCTTTACAGTTCAAATAACATTCTATGTGGAATTCAAATGATGACAAACATTGATTCATTGTCCAGTCTTATCGTGAGATATTAACCAGGATAGTTGATTCCATGTTCATTAATTTCATTTTGTAGCACTTTTTGCCAATATTCTTGAGTTTTTCTAGTCATCTTTGTTTGGTGATGAAATCTATGTCCTAAAATCTCAAACTAGATGAAATGTGTCTTTCCCCTTCACCATTTAAATGCATAACCAGAGCTAAAACCGAACGCAAATCCCGGTTATGAATTCAACTCTGAGCCCACAGAACATCGATAATATCCACAATACTTTCATCGATTTATCTTAGCGACGGGTTAATGTTATTTTCCGAGTTTTTACCTAAACCGACAAAAACATTGTCATTCTCCTCGTGCAGGTGCTGAGGTTGCTGTTCTTTGCATTACCAAATCAGGGGAGGTTCTAAATTACCAGGCATTTACAAACACGAGGGGGATCTACACAGTCGCGGAGACGATGCCGGAGAGCGATCGATGGGATGCTTGTCTGGCTAGACCAATCAACAGCTTCCACCAACACTGCACCCATCTCGGGGACGGAAGCTCCGGAATCAAGTTCACCTATAATCATCAATCGGGCCACTCTCACACAATTAGACCTTTTGTGTATCGTCCTGTCAGTGTTCCAGCTTATTGCATTTGATGTCGACTCGTCTTTTGTAAGTAAAACTCGTGTTTGTTTATTAAACTAGAATATCGGAAAATACTGATTGACTATAATATATATATCGATAAATATTATGTTTTTCGACGAGGTCTTGATTATTAACATGGCCATTGGTCGAGTAGCTCGGCCATGAAAGAATGGCGAGCAAGGTTGGCTTCAATGGATATTGACAAATCCGTTCGGCAATTTGTTATTGTTGTAATTTTTTTAATAATTAATTATTTTAGAGTTAAATTGCAATAAACCGTGCAAGTATTAAAAAATCATGTAAATTTTCATATTTTCTTTCCATGATTTAGTCTACATGTGGTAAATATTTTGTGATTTTATAACACTTGTACGATTTATTAAAATTTTAGTTAATTATTTTTAAGGTTGATTTTTATGAGAAGATGGAGGGCTGGACCGAGCGGCCTCCCCGGAGAGGCCACTCCCTAGTCCAGTCTATAAAGTTTAAATTGATTATTTTTGAAACTTTGAAGTTTGGACCAATGAATAGTAAATTGTGCGGGTTTTTTTTTAAAGAAAACTCATACTTTAAGGTTTAAAAAAAAAAAAAAAATCTTTTAATTTTTTGTGGTTAAACACTATGAGAAACATTTTTCATATTATAAGTTTAAAGAAGTTTTTTTTTTATTTTTTCTATTAAAGAAAATTGATATTTTAAATCTACTATTTTAAAAAACTATGTAATGCTTTAAAAAATAAATAAGTTACCGAATATATATAATGTAATAAATTATAAATAGTTAACTTATTATATTATTAACATCAATAATTATTTTATATTTCAACGAGTATTTTAATAGAGTAGAATGAGACGTGGATTTACTTATCTTCTCCTTCGTCTTTTTAGAGACACTGGGGATTATGCAATTTTTGCAATGTTATTAACGATTCAATACATTTACAGATTAAGCTTTGTAGATTGTTGAGACGTGTCTTTTCAACCATAAATTGGTCCGAGTTAAGCTAAAATAGCGGAGCTCATCTGATTTCAAAAAAATATGATTACGCCTTACTAATCATTCGTCGAGTACCCGATTTCAGAAGATAAGAGAAGAGAAAATTGTGGTGAATTATTGATGGCTTTAATGACTCCAAGTTTAGTCCAAGTCTTGGAAGACCTTGACTTGAATGAAGGGGGAGAGTTATTGATGGAAGAACAAGTGAAAGACAAGGTCTTCGAAGATTTGGAAAAGTTGCCCAGAAGACAAGTTACGATACGGCATCAACCATTGGCTTATAAACAAGAGAGAGCAAGCTAGAAAGACGTGTGGAGAGGTGTTGGTGAGTGAATGAAAATGGAGAGGATTTGGGTCGGGTGGTTAATATGGGCAGCCATGGTTGCGGCCGAGTTGCAGGGGTCGAGTGGGTGTCTGGAGAAAGAAAGGACGGGGTTGATGAAGTTATGGAAGGCCATAAAACCGAACGATTCAGCTCCTCTGCCGATTGATTGCTGCTCGTGGTTTGGTGTCCAATGCAGTGCTGCCACCGGCCGTGTCGAGAGTCTCACGCTCTTTTCTGTTGATGGAATTTCACTCAAATCTCCGGGTTGTTTCCTCAATACTTCGTTGCTTCTTCCTTTTGAAGAATTGTTGGAACTCAACATATATAGATGCAGGATTGATGGTTTGATAAACCAAGCAGGTTCTTTCTCTTTTTTTTTTTTTTTTTTTTTATCTATCTATTTAGCTATCACTCTAACAAACACGAGCAACATCATCAGGTTTAGCAAAGTTGCCGAGGTTGCAGAACCTGAGCATAAGATATAATGATCTGGCAAATATTGTTTCATTGCAAGGTATGTCTTTACCTGTACAAATTCTTTCTTTATAATCGGTAATAACCTGCTTTCAATTCTTTGATTTGCAGCTTTTGCAAACGTGAAAAATTTGAAATATTTGGATTTAAGCGGTACTTATATCAGCAAACTTGAAGGTAAACTAACAGAAAACTAATGCCATTGAAGTTATGTAAACATGATTTGAAAGTTCTTCATCTTGCCAACTTGAAACAGGTATCTGCGATATGAAGAACATTATAGAATTAAATCTGGGTTGGAATGATATAAGAGGTCATCTTCCTCTTTGTATTGGCAACTTAACTCGGCTTCAAACTCTCGACATTAGATACAGCCAGATCGGAGGAAGCATACCGTGGACCATTGGGAACCTTTCTCATCTTTCCTCCTTGTACTTGCAGGGAAACTACTTTTCAGGCGTATTCTCTCTCCACTCCCTGGCCAATAATTCAAAACTTGAGAATCTTTATTTATCCAGCGATCATAATACTATTCAACTGGAAACCGAAACTCAATCGTGGGTTCCTTCGTTTCAACTGCTCAGTCTCGATTTGAGAAATTCTAACCTAAACAAAATGTCTGATTCGGTTACTCCAACTTTCCTCTTGCATCAATCTAAGCTTATGGACATTGACCTTTCTGATAACAATCTTCAAGACACCTTTCCTTCTTGGTTGTTACAAAATAATTCAAATTTACATATTCTATGGATGAAAAACAATTTCTTGACCGGAAATCTTGTCCTTCCCAATTTCATTCATGGTTTGACGTACCTCGACATTTCCAACAATAAGATCGATGGTAACCTTCCTGATAACTTACAAGTGTTTCTACCGGCACTTGAGAGGTTGTATATAGCAAATAATAGATTTGAAGGCAACCTTCATTCTTCCTTTGGAGCTCTGGAAAGACTTGTAGAGGTGGATTTGTCCTTTAACTCATTCACAGGTGAACTTCCGAAAACTCTATTTGGAAACAATACCCATTTGTTTTACATAGACTTTTCAAACAATCTTCTTCATGGTGAGATATCTCTTAACCTTACAGCCCTTCCTTCTTTGGAAATCCTACTTTTGAGTGACAACAAATTCAATGGGAGTCTTGAAGAACTACTTTCTAGAAGCTCGTCACGACTACAAAGTTTTGACGTTTCCAACAATTTGATTTCCGGTATACTGCCAAATTCTATCGCCAACTTCTCCTTTCCCAGTGTCCTCAGAGTCTCAAACAACTCTTTCGGTGGAATTATAGACAAACTATGTCATATCAAAAAACTCAATTATTTAGATATATCTCACAATAATTTTTCTGGGTCAATACCTTCTTGTTTGGGAACTTCATCGATAAGCTTTCTGTTTATGCGAAATTGCGGCTTATCCGGAGTTATCCCAGATGGACTTTCAATTAACTCGACGTTAATAGCGCTTGATTTAAGCTACAATGATTTTTCTCTCAGTGTTTTTCCAAATTGGATCTACTCACAGCAGAAACTACAAATACTTCTGATGGCAGGACTTCAATTAGAAGGAGAAATTTACACCCAATTATGTGGTTTAGAAAACATTCAAATCTTGGACCTTTCACATAATAATTTTAATGGTTCCATTCCCTCGTGCTTATTTAAAATGCCATCTTGGTTAGCAAAAATTCCAAATTTTGATTTTGACAATCGAGGTTATGGTTATCTAGGTAGTTCGTTTTCTCATTTTCCATATGAAGTTGAATTCATCGTCAAAGGTATATTAAACAGATATAAAATAAGTATCTTCTACTATTTCATGACTGGTCTGGATGTATCGAGCAACAGACTATGTGGTCAAATCCCACCTCAAATTGGAGATTCAGAAGCGATAAATGCACTAAACTTGTCTAATAATCGGCTATGGGGATCCATACCTAGCAGCATTTCAAGACTGAGATCAATTGAGAGTTTAGACCTTTCGTCCAATAATTTGAGTGGAGAAATCCCGTCTGAAATCGTCCGCCTTAACTCTCTATCCTACTTCAATGTCTCAAACAACAATCTATCTGGTCCGACCCCAAACGGGGGACAATTTTCCAACTTTGACGAACAAAATTATGGAGGAAACAAGTTTCTGTGCGGACCACTTCTTCATAGGGTTTGCACAATCTCTTCTCCGTCTACGCCTCCTGATGAACAAGACAACGATGAAACAGCTTCTGATGATGACGAAAGAATATCTTTTTGGTGGAGCTTTGAAGCTTCGTACGTTACTGTGATCATATCATTGTTTGTACTGCTTGGAATAAACACTCATTTTTCTAGGGTTTGGTTCCATACGGTTGATGTATTCTGCTCAAAACTATTTTGTGTATTTGTTAAGATGAAGTTTCTGTTACCCAAAAAGAAATAAGATGGAAACACTTCTCTAGTTTGGTCACAACAAAAGTGCTCTCTCCCTCTCTCTCTCTCTGGCCTGTTTTGCCATCTTGGCTCTGAAGAATCAGCACGACATGTTGCTGTGCTATTAACCAGCTGCAAAACATTAACAAGGGTCAGAATTAAGGTAGCTGAAACGCGTGTTGAAGACTTACTATAGCTTCCACCTATATCCTCTATTCTCTTCAGAAGAGGTTAGAGCAACAAAAAATGAAGATCACTTGTTGATGTTAGAGCAACAAAAATCGGCACCTATATATCTGATGTGAGAGCTTGGACTGGTGAAATTCACGGCAGAGTGATCTGCGACGTCTGTGCCGATTCTTCTATCGGACCCGAATATCACGTTCTTGAAGGTTTTTCCACCTTTTCTACTTCCTATTTGTCCATTTTCTTATGTTTTTGTTTGCTATTTTATCTAATTTTTTGCTATTGTCTTGCTTCTGGAACAAGATCATTTATGGGTTATTGGATTATAAGCATGATTTTGAATGGAAAGTGTTCATCCCCGTAAAATTAAGGGCTTCTAATTCGCTTTGAGATTGCGATGCGTCTGCTAGAATTAGAAAAAGGCTCTAATTTGGATTGCTAGTTGTATTGTCATAATTGTTTCATCCTAACTTTTATACCATTTTAGGATGAACTCTTAGAAGGTCTGCTATTTTTTGTAGATCAAAATCGTATATTATGAATTTCTCATCTCGTTTATGGCACTTTTGCAATAATTATGCTCATTGTAATTGTCTGATTATTTCCAGATGAACGTTTCTATCCCTCTCTAGTTCTACCATTTCTACTATGACTTTAATCATCATCCGAAAATCTCTAATCTTTCGTGGGTCATCTTAACGAATCTTCGATCTGCTAACAGAGTCGGAAATGAATTGGTTTTTGCAATTTGGATTCTGCAAATTTCAGAATAAATCTGATGCATGTGGAATAATTTGAACTCTAAAACTACTCATTAGTTAAACTGTATGAGGCACCATCTTTTGTCAGAATTTGTTGTTCATCTCAAAACTATACCTATAGAAAGACCAGATTCGGTACGGTTGACATTGTAAACAAAATTGTGCAGTTTGGATATATTGTGCTAACTACATCAGCTGGCATCATGGATCATGAGGAAGCTAGGAGAAAGAACGTGGGTGGGAAAGTGCTTGGTTTCTTCTACTGAGCAGAGTTTTGCTGATCGTTTGAAGTTCAGTTTTTACGAGTCACTTTTTCTACAAAAGATAAATTATGTAGTTGGAATGATTGCGTTGATTTTCCCATGAAATTTCTTATTTATTGCTGCAAATTTACAATCATACATTATTTCATGGTTTCTTTTACCATCTTCATATTGTCATAATCTCTGGATCAATAAGACCCAAAAATTTCTATCAATGTTTGCGGACTTGAGTTTCTTAGATGAATCGAACCTCGATGAAACTCAGTAGTTTACGATTGGAAGATAGACATTATGAGAAAAGATTGAATGATTACACTCTTCTTTACAGTTCAAATAACATTCCATGTGGAATTCAAATGATGACAAACATTGATTCATTGTCCACTCTTACAGTTCCTTTAGTTTTTCTCCTTTTTATTGTGAGATATTAACCAGGATAGTTGATTACTTGTTCACTAGCACTTTTTGCCAATATTCTTGAGTTTTTCTAGTAATCTTTGTTTGGTGATGAAATCTATGTCCTAAACCGATAATATATAAATTAATATATATATATATATAAATTACAAGTGCATAAAAAAATACAACTAAAATATAAAAAATACCGGATGACATGTCTGCTAACTTTGGTATATTGGACAACAAAAATGAAGAATTAAAGATACTATTAGAAAAAAGTTACCAACAAAAGCAGGCTCAAATAGAGGTCCAAAAAGAACAAATGCAGATGCAACGTCAAATGATAGAAATCAAATAAAAAAATAGAGAACTTAAAATTATGTTACTAGATCCTAATAATATTAGTGATCCAGGCCGACGCGCCTATATTGTTGCTGAACAGACACGAATTTCACAAAAAAATTATGACCAGCAACAACAAGTACCTTCAACAAGTAATGATTTTACATCTTTATTTAATAACATCGGAGGGCCTGGATCCGATCTACCACCTTATTTTTAATATGTTAGCTGTATTGTGTCTATGTAATTTTTAGTTATTTTATGTAATTTGAAGTTGGAAGTTATTTAAATTTGTGTAATTTCTGTTATTTAAAGTAATATTTATGATTTTGTAGTATGAAGTTGTTACAATTTTTGCAATTTGAAGTTAATATTTGTAATTTTATTGAGTTTGTTATCTATAATGTGGTTGTAATTTTTTTTTTATGAATATGTAATTTTGAGTTGTGATTTAATATTATTGTTTGTATTAATATCAATAATTAACTATTTTGAGTCCCCAATAATAACATTTCTTGAAAAATACATCAAATTAGTCATATTAAAATTAAAATTAATAGTTTTTTTATTTTTAGTATCTTTTAACATTTTAACTATTGCTAATTACATAATTTAGATTATTAAATATCATATTCAAATAAATTAATACATGAATTAAAAAAAGAATATATTTGTAATTTAACATAATTAGAAGGACTAAAAAAAAAGAAATGACATCATGAATAGTGGTGATGCAAATTTGTATCATCACTATTCATCATTTGATCAAAATGGCATTATGACATTTTTTTTGGCATCCCATTGGAGATATTTTATGCTATTTTCTCAAATTTGAGAAAATGCATCATATGGTTGGAGATGGTCTTAGAAGGTCGGCAATTTTTTGTAGATCAAAATTAGGGGTGGGCATGGTCCGGTCCGGTCTCGAACCAAAATTGGACTGGACCATGGGATTCGGGAATTTTATCCTGAATCCCAGTACCGGACCGTGCAAGGACAGGGACCAGACTGGACCAGACCAAAAAATTTGGTCCGGTCCCGGTTTCTCCCATTGTAATGCTGAATATTTTTTTTTAAAAATAAAAAAACAAAAAAAATCTGAAATTGTATATAAATTTTTCCAATAAACTCAGCATACATATTTTTAGTTTTTTACTTGTACTTTTAATCGAAAGAATAAAAAATAAAAGTAATGTATATTAAACTAACAAATTAAATCTAATAATCTATGATTAAAATAAAATCTCATAAGATAAACTAAATTCAACATCTAAAATATATCCAACTATCTAACATAAAAATTAAATCCAACTATTTAACATAAAAACTTAATCCAATTATCCTACATTATAAAATATAATGAAATCTAGAAAACTAAATTCAACATAAAAAATAAATCGAACTATCTACGTACAAAGGAAATTCAACTATCCAAAAATACAAACTCAATAGTCAATCCAACTAAATAGTCAATTTTAATCTAACTTCTAAACCATTTGAGATAAACATTAAAATAAAGTCAATAATTGCAAAAATGAAGATATTTAATTATTGCAATTATTCCCTCATTCCTAAGCTTTATTTTTGATGAAAAGCTTAGACCTTTGATAGAATGCATGCAGTACTAAATTTTTTATTACTCCATTTACTTAGGACTTGATATTCACTTTTTTCAGATTAATACATTGACGTGAAGACTTTTTTTTACTAGACGACATGAACACTTCAGTAATCACTAAACCCTAAACCCTACTTTTTTTTCCACCTCTTGGCGACACTTCAACAAACCTGTCTGCAGAATGGCAACTCAGGTAGCTTGAACTACCTAGACCTGTCGTCCCCGACCGAATTCGTCAACAACTACTTCACAAACCTGGTAAACCGCCGCGCAAATATTTTAGTGTTTGAGCTATTCGGATTTCTGATTTGGGTTCTTGGTCCGGTTCGGTCTTTCGGGAATTTCAGACTATGGACCGTGGACCGGACCATTGCCCACGGGATTTTTGCTTTGAGGACCAGTCCCGGACCAAGAACAGTCAAGGACCACCCAAAACCAGACCAACACCTACGGTCCGGTCCGGTTCTCAGTCCGCGGTCCGGTCTTGCCCACCCCTAGATCAAAATAGTATATTATGAATTTCTCGTCTCGTTTATGACACTTTTGCCGTTTTTGCGATAATTATGCTCATTGTAATTGTCTGATTATTTCCAGATGAATGTTTCTATCCCCCTCATGTTCTACCATTTCTACTATGACTTTAAAATCATCATCCGAAACTCTCTAATCTTTCGCGGGTCATCTTAACGAATCTTGGATCTGCCAACAGAGTCGGAAATGAATTGGTTTTTGCAATTTGGATTCTGCAAATTTCAGAATAAATCTGATGCATGTGCAATTATCATGATTCTTCACTGGGTAATTCCCCTCCAGCATCGGGTCTGCCATTAAGGTAAACTTCCTTCTGTCTTTAAACAGTGGTTGAGCCTGCATAAACAAGAGGAAGAAGTTTAAAAATTTTCTGAGTTTCTTCGGAATTTCCAGGTGGTACTGAGAAACATACCCAAGTAACTAGGTTTTGTTCTTCGCTAGGTCTGGCATTGTCTATTACTCTTCTTCCTGTGATTATCTCCAGAAACACTACTCCAAAGCCGCAAACATCTGATTTTGTGGTTAATTGCGCCGTTAGTGCGTATTCTGGAGCGCAGTAACCATAGGTTCCCATATCTCTAGTCGGCACATGAGTTTTACCGCAGGTTGGACCTAATTTGGCGAGGCCAAAATCAGATAGTTTCGGGTTGAATTCTTCATCCAACAGTATGTTTGATGCTTTGAAATCGCGGTATATCACGGGTGGATCTGCTGTTTCGTGCAAGTATTCGAGTCCTTTTGCAGCTCCTTCTGCTATTTTCATCCTAGTTTTCCAATCCAGAGGACTTTTGTTTGGAGCTAAATCTGAAATTACATGATTTATAAGCTTTTAATCAATTCCTGGAGAAGGAAAGTAAGTATATGCTTACCAAGAAGGTGATCTTCCAACGATCCATTACACATGTACTCATAAACAAGAATCCTCTGCTCACCATCAGTGCAATATCCGACCAAATTCACCAGATTAGGATGGTGGAGAAGACTCAACATCACAACCTCTACAAGGAACTGTCTATTTCCCTGAAATCCATTTCTGTCGAGTTGCTTAACAGCCACAGCCTGGACAGAAGAAGAGAAAAAGACCAAAAAGGGATGAAAAATAACAGGTTGTTTTTCTCAGAGTCCAAATTTGAAGGGAACATGAAAAGATTGTTGAATTAAAAAAGTTCACAACCTTCAACAACAAGAAGAAACAAGTCTTTGTCAAATTTTTTTGGTACTTGTTGGAATTTCACAACATATTTTGGTGAAAATTCCAGCTTTAAATCTGATGGAAGGTGTTTTCCATTGGCTTTTTTGCACGTACAACAGGATCTCAACAACCAGTACTAGAAACTTCGGACTACTTCGAAAGGAGCAGATTGAGATATTTACCTGTTTGCTTCTTCCAATGGGACCCTTGTAAACTCTTCCAAAGCCACCTTCGCCTATCAAATTATCCGGGTTGAAATTTTCAGTTGCAGCGTAGAGCTCTTGGAAAGAGAGAATCTGAGCAGATATGTTTCCTTGACCTATCTTCTTTATCTCTTCATTTATGTATCTTCTTTTACTGCCATCTATCAAAATTGAAGAGTGACAGTTAAATTTTTTGTTTAGACATTCACGTATCAAAATAAAAGTTATTCATTCTAGGCCTGCCTATTCCAGAACAACTTCCCCCATGTCACCCCATTGTCTTCCCCACTCCCACATCTAGTTCTATATCATTTAAGGCATCACCCTACACCACACCCCTTTCCAGCCCCACGACCGATGCAACGGTAATTGAAATTGAAAATGGGGTATATTGATGTTTTGATTGTTGGAAGAAATTGAAATTGTTATGTGCAGATAAAGATGCAAATGTGAGTCTTGTCATATATCAAACAAAAAGATAGATAGGAAAAAAGGTGAATACACTGGATTCAGAATTAAGTATAAACTGATTGTGTGAAGCAATGGAAACTGGTATAGGACTGTAGCAATTGAGAATGAAAATATTTGCCTAGTTCTTGAGTAAAATATACCAGATTTGAAGGAGATGTTAGCAAATGAGGCTAATTTTTTTGCATCACGGTACTCCTTAATGCTCTTTTTCAACGACTTCCTATTCAATCTTTCTTGTGATTTGCAGCATGGAAAGCAGCTCATCTTCCTTCCCTTTCACACCCTTCAGGTATGATGATCATTTGATATTTTGGATCAAATCGCAGAGGAATTTATGTTTAAAAGAATCCCTCGGATCTATGTTTCTGTTGGGATTCTGTAAATCAGAATGTTTGGCTACCAAGAAAAAATTTCCAGGAAAAACCAGTTTATTCTCTGTCTCTCTAGTGTTTTTTGCCTTCATCTTCTTCAATGCCATTGATTTTGGACAGGCAGAAGACTAAGTCAAAACTGTTCCAATTTTAGTTAAAAAAGAGATAAACCCATGTTTATTTAGCTCGTTTCTCGAGTTTGTTGAACCAATTTGAGTATATCTGGTTTTTTCTATTTCTATTTTTGTTACATTGTTTGAAGTGCTTCAAATCATCTTAATCTTTGGCAATTGGATTAACTTCAATCTTCAATTAGGTATCGATCGAGCTTAATCCCGAGTAGCTACCCCACCGCAAGAAACACTCCGTCCGACAACAACACGAACTGATTCGTTAAAAGAAGGAACTCCTTTGTTTGTTGGAATTCTATGAGAGAATTGGATGGAAAAGGTTTGATAAAATTCCTATAACTATAAATGTGAATGATAAACTTCAATATAATAATACTTAGTTACCACAATCTTGCCATCTCGAGTAAACTTTTATTTTTACGGGGTAATGTTATGTTTATTTTTTATTTTTACATTCAAATTTTTATTTAATGACAGGAAAATTAGAAGATAAAAGTAGATGGTAAATATAACATTACCCATTCTTATGATTATTAAGTTATTTAGATTCAAATTTTATAACATTGAAAACAAAAATGATCATTTTATTACGAAGTTCAAATACTTTTATACATCAAAATTATTTTACAAAACTTTGAAATTATTACGAATGAAAGGCTAGATTAATTAATCGGAAAGAGCTTTCTCAGTTCTGATCCGCTTCTGCTCGAGTTTGTGTTCTTTGATGTGAGTCAAAATTTAAGGAAAAAAACAATTGATTTTAGACTTCTTGTCAAGTTAAAATTACACGAATTTTGGATTCAATTTTAATTTTTGAAGTTGATCTTTGTTTTTTTTTTTCCACTTATGTCAAATTTTTGCCTAAAAATAAATGTAGAAATAATGATTTTCGACTAATTTGACATTAGGAGTGAGGTTAATTTTCTAAACCGAAGATTTGAAATCGAAAAAATTGGTTCGATAATCATTTTGTTCACGGTGCAAAGTTGAAGGTTGCAAGGGAAAAGAACTCTAAAAAATTAAGAGGTTTAATATGTACTTCACCTACTTAAAACCTATCAAAAACAAACAAATCTGAATTACGTCGGTTGGATCGAGCTCATGTGAATCGAGCCCCGTCCATTAGGAACTTTCAACCCTCTACCGACAAACCCTGGCTCGGCTCGGCAGGAGGCCCACAATCAGTCCACCCATTTACGACTGCCTATTTAACTTGTCCGGAACTGCACTCCAATTTTGCTCGTCGATCAGAAATCTGTGGAACTGGGAACCTGAATTGATCGATGGAAGCAGGGAAGATGAAGCTGTTGATGTGTTTCTCTCTCGTCATCCTCTTCCTCTTCCTGTCTGATGTGAGAGCTTGGACTGGTGAAATTCACGGCAGAGTGATCTGCGACGTCTGTGCCGATTCTTCTATCGGACCCGAAGATCACGTTCTTGAAGGTTTTTCCACCTTTTCTACTTCCTATTTGTCCATTTTCTTACGTTTTTGTTTGATATTTTATCTAATTTTTTGCTATTGTCTTGCTTCTGGAACAAGATCATTTATGGGTTATTGGATTATAAGCATGATTTTGAGTGAAAAGTGTTCATCGCCGTCAAATTCAGGGCTTCTAATTCGCTTTGAGATTGCGATGCGTCCGCTAGAATTGGAAAAAGGCTCTAATTTGGATTGCTAGTTGTATTGTCATGATTATTTCATCTTAACTTTTATACCATTTTAGGATTAACTCTTAGAAGGTCTGCTATTTTTTGTTGATCAAAATCGTATATTATGAATTTCTCATCTCGTTTATGGCACTTTTGCAATAATTATGCTCATTGTAATTGTCTGATTATTTCCAGATGAACGTTTCTATCCCTCTCTAAGTCTACCATTTCTACTATGACTTTAAAATCATCATCCGAAACTCTCTAATCTTTCGCGGGTCATCTTAACGAATCTTCGATCTGCCAAGAGAGTCGGAAATGAATTGGTTTTTGCAATTTGGATTCTGCAAATTTCAGAATAAATCTGATGCATGTGCAATTATCATGATTCTTTACAGTTCAAATAACATTCTATGTGGAATTCAAATGATGACAAACATTGATTCATTGTCCAGTCTTATCGTGAGATATTAACCAGGATAGTTGATTCCATGTTCATTAATTTCATTTTGTAGCACTTTTTGCCAATATTCTTGAGTTTTTCTAGTCATCTTTGTTTGGTGATGAAATCTATGTCCTAAAATCTCAAACTAGATGAAATGTGTCTTTCCCCTTCACCATTTAAATGCATAACCAGAGCTAAAACCGAACGCAAATCCCGATTATGAATTCAACTATGAGCCCACAGAACATCGATAATATCCACAATACTTTCATCGATTTATCTTAGCGACGGGTTAATGTTATTTTCCGAGTTTTTACCTAAACCGACAAAAACATTGTCATTCTCCTCGTGCAGGTGCTGAGGTTGCTGTTCTTTGCATTACCAAATCAGGGGAGGTTCTAAATTACCAGGCATTTACAAACACGAGGGGGATCTACACAGTCGCGGAGACGATGCCGGAGAGCGATCGATGGGATGCTTGTCTGGCTCGACCAATCAGCAGCTTCCACCAACACTGCACCCATCTCGGGGACGGAAGCTCCGGAATCAAGTTCACCTATAATCATCAATCGGGCCACTCTCACACAATTAGACCTTTTGTGTATCGTCCCGTCAATGTTCCGGCTTATTGCATTTGATGTCGACTCGTCTTTGTAAGTAAAACTCGTGTTTGTTTATTAAAGTGGAATATCGAAAAATACTCGTCGACTATATTATATATATCGATAAATATTATGTTTTTTCGACAAGCACTTGATTAGTAACATGGCAATTGGTCGAGTAGCTCGGCCATGAAGGAATGGCGAGCAAGGTTGGCTTCAATGTATATCTGACAAATCCGTTGGTTCGGTAATTTGGTTATTGTTGTAATTTTTTTAATAATTACTTATTTTAGAGTTAAATTGTAATAAATCGTGCAGGTATTAAAAAATTATGTAAATTTTAAGATTCTCTTCTCATGATTTAGTCTATATATGGTAAATATTTCGTGATTTTATAACACTTGTACGGTTTGTTACAATTTTAGTTAATTATTTTTAGGATTGATTTTTATGAGAAGATGGAGGGCAGGACCGAGCGGCCTCCCCGGAGAGGCCACTCCCTAGTCCAGTCTATAAAGTTTAAATTGCTTATTTTTTAAACTTTGAAGTTTGGACTAATGAATAGTAAATTGTGCGGTTTTTAAAAAAAAAAAAAAATCTTTTAATTTTTTGTGGTTAAACACTATTTGAGTGTTAAAATTATGAAATAAATATAATTCGATCAAATGGGTTTGGAGAAACATTTTTCATATTATAAGTTTAAAGAAGTTTTTTTTTTTTTTTATTAAAGAAAATTGGTTTTTTAAATCTACTATTTTTCAAAAACTATGTAATGCTTTAAAAAATAAATAAGTTACCGAATATATATAATGTAATAAATTATAAATAGTTAACTTATTATATTATTAACATCAATAATTGTTTTATATTTCAACGAGTATTTTAATAGAGAGTATTTTAATAGAGTAAAATGAGACGTGGATTTACTTATCTTCTCCGTCGTCTTTTTAGAGACACTGGGGATTATGCAATTTTTGCAATGTCATTAACGATTCAATACATTTACAGATTAAACTTTGTAGATTGTTGAGACGTGTCTTTTCAATCTTAAATTGGTCCAAGTTAAGCTAAAATAGCGGAGCTCATCTGATTTCAAAAAATATGATTACGCCTTACTAATCATTCGTCGAGTACCCGATTTCAGAAGATAAGAGAAGAGAAAATTGTGGTGAATTATTGATGGGTTTAATGACTCCAAGTTTAGTCCAAGTCTTGGAAGACCTTGACTTGAATGAAGGGGGAGAGTTATTGATGGAAGAACAAGTGAAAGACAAGGTCTTCGAAGACTTGGTAAAGTAGCCCAGAAGACAAGTTACGATACGGCATCAACCATTGGCTTATAAACAAGAGAGAGCAAGCTAGAAAGACGTGTGGAGAGGTGTTGGTGAGTGAATGAAAATGGAGAGGATTTGGGTAGGGTGGTTAATATGGGCAGCCATGGTTGCAGCCGAGTTGCAGGGGTCGAGTGGGTGTCTGGAGAAAGAAAGGACGGGATTGATGAAGCTATTGAAGACCGTAAAACCGAACTATGATTGCTGCTCATGGAATGGTGTCCATTGTAGTGCTGCCACCGGGCGTGTCGAGAGTCTCACGTTCTTCTTTGCCGACGAAATTTTATTCGAATCTCCCCTGAATGCTTCTTTGTTTCTTCCTTTTGAAGAATTGTTGGAACTCGACTTAGACGGTTCCGGGATTGATGGTTTTATAAACGAAGGAGGTTCTTTCTCTTTTTTGTTCTCTCTCTCTCTCTCTCTCTATCTATTTAGCTATCTCTCTAACAAACACGAGCAACATCAGATTTAACGAAGTTGCCGAGGTTGCAGAAGCTGCGCATGAGCTTTAATAATCTGTCAAATATTGTTTCATTGCAAGGTATGTCTTTACCTGTACAAATTCTTTCTTCATAATCGGTAATAACCTGTTTTCAATTCTTTGATTTGCAGCTTTTGCAAACATGAAAAATTTGAAATATTTGGATTTGAGCTTCACTCAAATGAATATCAGCAATCTTGAAGGTAAACTAACAGAACACTAATGCCATTGAAGTTATGTAAACATGATTTGAAAGTTCTTCATCTTGCCAACTTGAAACAGGTATCTGCGATATGAAGAACATTATAGAATTAAATCTGGGTTTGAATCATATAAGAGGTCATCTTCCTCTTTGTATTGGCAACTTAACTCGGCTTCAAATTCTTGACATTAGCAACAACCAGATCGAAGGAAGCATACCATCGACCATTGGGAACCTTTCTCATCTTTCCTCCTTGTACTTGCAGGAAAACTACTTGTCAGGCGTATTCTCTCTCCACTCCCTGGCCAATAATTCAAAACTTCAGAATCTTTATTTATCCAGCCATCATCATACTATTCAACTGGAAACTGAAACTCAATCGTGGGTTCCTTCGTTTCAACTGCTCCGTCTCGATTTGAGCAATTCTAACCTAAACAAAATGTCTGATTCGGTTACTCCAACTTTCCTCTTGCATCAATCTAAGTTTATTTTCATTGACCTTTCTGATAACAATCTTCAAGACACCTTTCCTTCCTGGTTGTTACAGAATAATTCAAATTTATCTATTCTATGGATAAAAAACAATTTCTTGACGGGAAATCTCGTCCTTCCCAATTTCATTCATGGTTTGGCTGTCCTCGACATTTCCAACAATAAGATCGATGGTAACCTTCCTGATAACTTACAAGTGTTTCTACCAGCACTTGAGACGTTGGATATAGCAAAAAATAGATTTGAAGGCAATCTTCCTTCTTCCTTTGGAGCTCTAGGAAGACTTCAACAGGTGGATTTGTCCTTTAACTCATTCACTGGTGAACTTTCAAAAACTCTATTTGGAAACAATATTGAACTGTTTTACATAAACTTTTCAAACAATCTTCTTCATGGTGAGATATCTCTTAACCTTACAGCCCTTCCTTCTTTGAGTCTCTTATTTTTGAGTGACAACAAATTCAATGGGAGTCTTGAAGAAGTAACTTCTAGAAGCTTGCCACGACTGCTAGTTCTTGACATTTCCAACAATTTGATTTCGGGCATATATTCTATCGCCGACTTCTCCTTTCTCCGTTTCCTCACAGTCTCAAACAACTCTTTAGAAGGTGGAATTCCAGATAAACTATGTCATATCAACGAACTCGTTTATTTAGATATATCTCACAATAACTTTTCTAGGTCAATACCTTCTCGTTTGGGAACTTCATCGATAAGGATTCTGTATATGCGAAATTGCGGCTTATTTGGAGTTTTCCCAGATGGACTTTTCATTAACTCGACGTTAAGAGCGCTTGATTTAAGCTACAATGATTTTTCTCACAGTGTTATTCCAAATTGGATCTACTCACAACAGAAACTACAAATACTTCTAATGGCAGGACTTCGATTAGAAGGAGAAATCTCAACCCATTTATGTGGTTTAGAAAACATTAAAATCATGGACCTTTCACATAATAATTTTAATGGTTCCATTCCCTCGTGCTTATTTAAAATGCCATTTTGGGTAGCAGAAACTCCAGTTGAGACTTTTCCGGATATCTATTTCGCTATAGCTGCAAATGAATTATTTGAAGTTGAATTCACTACAAAAGGTAGATTAAACATATTTAAAAAAAGCACCTTCTATTACATGATTGGTCTTGATGTATCGAGCAACAAACTAAGTGGTCAAATCCCACCTCAAATTGGAGATTCAGAAGAGATTCGTGCCCTAAACTTGTCTAATAATCGGCTTTGGGGATCTATACCCAGCAGCATTTCCAGACTGAGATCAATTGAGAGTTTAGACCTTTCGTCCAATAATTTGAGTGGAGAAATCCCGTCTGAAATCGTTCGCCTTAGCTTCCTATCTGACTTCAATGTCTCAAACAACAATCTATCTGGCCCGACCCCAACCGGGGGACAATTTTCCAACTTTGACGAACAAAATTATGGAGGAAACAAGTTTCTGTGCGGGCCACTTCTTCAAAGGGTTTGCACAATCTCTTCTCCGTCTACACCTCCTGATGAACAAGACAACGATGAAACAGCTTCTGATGATGACGAAAGAATATCCTTTTGGTGGAGCTTCGGAGCTTCGTACGTTACTGTGATCATATCATTGTTTGTACTGCTTGGCATAAACACTCATTTTTCTAGGGTTTGGTTTCATACGGTTGATGTATTCTGCTCAAAACTATTTTGTGTATTTGTTAAGATGAAGTTTCTGTTACCCAAAAAGAAATAAGATGGAAACACTTCTCCAGTTTGGTCACAACAAAAGTGCTCTCTCTCTCTCTCTGGCCTGTTCTGCCATCTTGGCTCTGAAGAATCAGCACGACATGTTACTGTGCTATTAACCAGTTGCAAAACATTAACAAGGGTCAGAATTAAGGTAGCTGAAACGCGTGTTGAAGACTTACTATAGCTTCCACCTATATCCTCTATTCTCTTCAGAAAAGGTTAGAGCAACAAAAAATGAAGATCACTTGTTGATGTTAGAGCAACAAAAATCGGCACCTATATCCTTGTTTGTTTGTTTCTCTCTCCTCATCCTCTCTTCCTGTCTGATGTGAGAGCTTGGACTGGTGAAATTCACGGCAGAGTGATCTGCGACGTCTGTGCCGATTCTTCTATCGGACCCGAAGATCACGTTCTTGAAGGTTTTTCCACCTTTTCTACTTCCTATTTGTCCATTTTCTTACGTTTTTGTTTGCTATTTTATCTAATTTTTTGCTATTGTCTTGCTTCTGGAACAAGATCATTTATGGGTTATTGGATTATAAGCATGATTTTGAATGAAAAGTGTTCATCCCCGTCAAATTAAGGGCTTCTAATTCGCTTTGAGATTGCGATGCGTCTGCTAGAATTAGAAAAAGGCTCTAATTTGGATTGCTAGCTGTATTGTCATAATCGTTTCATCTTAACTTTTATACCATTTTAGGATGAACTCTTTGAAGGTCTGCTATTTTTTGTGGATCAAAATAGTATATTATATTAATTTTGATTATTTCCAGATGAATGTTTCTATCCCTCTCTAGTTCTATCATTTCTACTATGACTTTAAAATCATCATCCGAAACTCTCTAATCTTTCGCGGGTCATCTTAACGAATCTTCGATCTGCCAACAGAGTCGGAAATGAATTGGTTTTTGCAATTTGGATTCTGCAAATTTCAGAATAAATCTGATGCATGGGCAATTATCATGATTCTTCACTGGGTAATTCCCCTCCAGCATCGGGTCTGCCATTAAGGTAAACTTCCTTCTGTCTTTAAACAGTGGTTGAGCCTGCAAAAACAAGAGGAAGAAGTTTAAAAATTTTCTGAGTTTCTTCGGAATTTGCAGGCGGTACTGAGAAACATACCCAAGTAACTAGGTTTTGTTCTTCGCTAGGTCTGGCATTGTCTATTACTCTTCTTCCTGTGATTATCTCCAGAAACACTACTCCAAAGCCGTAAACATCTGATTTTGTGGTTAATTGCCCCGTTAGTGCGTATTCTGGAGCGCAGTAACCATAGGTTCCCATAACTCTAGTCGACACATGAGTTTTACCGCAGGTTGGACCTAATTTGGCGAGGCCAAAATCAGATAGTTTCGGGTTGAATTCTTCGTCCAACAGTATGTTTGATGCTTTGAAATCGCGGTATATCACTGGGGGTTCTGCTGTTTCATGCAAGTATTCGAGTCCTTTTGCAGCTCCTTCTGCTATTTTCATCCTAGTTTTCCAATCCAGAGGACTTTTGTTTGGAGCTAAATCTGAAATTACATGATTTGTAAGCTTTTAATCAATTCCTGGAGAAGTAAAGTAAGTATATGCTTACCAAGAAGGTGATCTTCCAACGATCCATTAGACATGTACTCATAAACAAGAATCCTCTGCTCACCATCAGTGCAATATCCGACCAAATTCACCAGATTAGGATGGTGGAGAAGACTCAACATCACAACCTCTACAAGGAACTCTCTATTTCCCTGAAATCCATTTCTGTCGAGTTGCTTAACAGCCACAGCCTGGACAGAAGAAGAAAAAAAGACCAAAAAGGGGATGAAAAATAACAGGTTGTTTTTCTCAGAGCCCAAATTTGGAGGGAACATGAAAAGATTGTTGAACACAACCTTCAACAAGAAGAAGAAACAAGTCTTTGTCAAATTTTTTTGGTACTTGTTGGAATTTCACAACATATTTTGGTGAAAATTCCAGCTTTAAATCTGATGGAAGGTGTTTTCCATTGGCTTTTTTGCACGTACAACAGGATCTCAACAACCAGTACTAGAAACTTCGGACTACTTCGAAAGGAGCAGATTGAGATATTTACCTGTTTGCTTCTTCCAATGGGACCCTTGTAAACTCTTCCAAAGCCACCTTCGCCTATCAAATTATCCGGGTTGAAATTTTCAGTTGCAGCGCAGAGCTCTTGGAAAGAGAGAATCTGAGCAGATATGTTTCCTTGACCTATCTTCTTTATCTCTTCATTTATGTATCTTCTTTTACTGCCATCTATCAAAATTGAAGAGTGACAGTTAAATTTTTTGTTTAGACATTCACGTATCAAAATAAAAGTTATTCATTCTAGGCCTGCCTATTCCAGAACAACTTCCCCCATGTCACCCCATTGTCTTCCCCACTCCCACATCTAGTTCTATATCATTTAAGGCATCACCCTACACCACACCCCTTTCCAGCCCCACGACCGATGCAACGGTAATTGAAATTGAAAATGGGGTATATTGATGTTTTGATTGTTGGAAGAAATTGAAATTGTTATGTGCAGATAAAGATGCAAATGTGAGTCTTGTCATATATCAAACAAAAAGATAGATAGGAAAAAAGGTGAATACACTGGATTCAGAATTAAGTATAAACTGATTGTGTGAAGCAATGGAAACTGGTATAGGACTGTAGCAATTGAGAATGAAAATATTTGCCTAGTTCTTGAGTAAAATATACCAGATTTGAAGGAGATGTTAGCAAATGAGGCTAATTTTTTTGCATCACGGTACTCCTTAATGCTCTTTTTCAACGACTTCCTATTCAATCTTTCTTGTGATTTGCAGCATGGAAAGCAGCTCATCTTCCTTCCCTTTCACACCCTTCAGGTATGATGATCATTTGATATTTTGGATCAAATCGCAGAGGAATTTATGTTTAAAAGAATCCCTCGGATCTATGTTTCTGTTGGGATTCTGTAAATCAGAATGTTTGGCTACCAAGAAAAAATTTCCAGGAAAAACCAGTTTATTCTCTGTCTCTCTAGTGTTTTTTGCCTTCATCTTCTTCAATGCCATTGATTTTGGACAGGCAGAAGACTAAGTCAAAACTGTTCCAATTTTAGTTAAAAAAGAGATAAACCCATGTTTATTTAGCTCGTTTCTCGAGTTTGTTGAACCAATTTGAGTATATCTGGTTTTTTCTATTTCTATTTTTGTTACATTGTTTGAAGTGCTTCAAATCATCTTAATCTTTGGCAATTGGATTAACTTCAATCTTCAATTAGGTATCGATCGAGCTTAATCCCGAGTAGCTACCCCACCGCAAGAAACACTCCGTCCGACAACAACACGAACTGATTCGTTAAAAGAAGGAACTCCTTTGTTTGTTGGAATTCTATGAGAGAATTGGATGGAAAAGGTTTGATAAAATTCCTATAACTATAAATGTGAATGATAAACTTCAATATAATAATACTTAGTTACCACAATCTTGCCATCTCGAGTAAACTTTTATTTTTACGGGGTAATGTTATGTTTATTTTTTATTTTTACATTCAAATTTTTATTTAATGACAGGAAAATTAGAAGATAAAAGTAGATGGTAAATATAACATTACCCATTCTTATGATTATTAAGTTATTTAGATTCAAATTTTATAACATTGAAAACAAAAATGATCATTTTATTACGAAGTTCAAATACTTTTATACATCAAAATTATTTTACAAAACTTTGAAATTATTACGAATGAAAGGCTAGATTAATTAATCGGAAAGAGCTTTCTCAGTTCTGATCCGCTTCTGCTCGAGTTTGTGTTCTTTGATGTGAGTCAAAATTTAAGGAAAAAAACAATTGATTTTAGACTTCTTGTCAAGTTAAAATTACACGAATTTTGGATTCAATTTTAATTTTTGAAGTTGATCTTTGTTTTTTTTTTTCCACTTATGTCAAATTTTTGCCTAAAAATAAATGTAGAAATAATGATTTTCGACTAATTTGACATTAGGAGTGAGGTTAATTTTCTAAACCGAAGATTTGAAATCGAAAAAATTGGTTCGATAATCATTTTGTTCACGGTGCAAAGTTGAAGGTTGCAAGGGAAAAGAACTCTAAAAAATTAAGAGGTTTAATATGTACTTCACCTACTTAAAACCTATCAAAAACAAACAAATCTGAATTACGTCGGTTGGATCGAGCTCATGTGAATCGAGCCCCGTCCATTAGGAACTTTCAACCCTCTACCGACAAACCCTGGCTCGGCTCGGCAGGAGGCCCACAATCAGTCCACCCATTTACGACTGCCTATTTAACTTGTCCGGAACTGCACTCCAATTTTGCTCGTCGATCAGAAATCTGTGGAACTGGGAACCTGAATTGATCGATGGAAGCAGGGAAGATGAAGCTGTTGATGTGTTTCTCTCTCGTCATCCTCTTCCTCTTCCTGTCTGATGTGAGAGCTTGGACTGGTGAAATTCACGGCAGAGTGATCTGCGACGTCTGTGCCGATTCTTCTATCGGACCCGAAGATCACGTTCTTGAAGGTTTTTCCACCTTTTCTACTTCCTATTTGTCCATTTTCTTACGTTTTTGTTTGATATTTTATCTAATTTTTTGCTATTGTCTTGCTTCTGGAACAAGATCATTTATGGGTTATTGGATTATAAGCATGATTTTGAGTGAAAAGTGTTCATCGCCGTCAAATTCAGGGCTTCTAATTCGCTTTGAGATTGCGATGCGTCCGCTAGAATTGGAAAAAGGCTCTAATTTGGATTGCTAGTTGTATTGTCATGATTATTTCATCTTAACTTTTATACCATTTTAGGATTAACTCTTAGAAGGTCTGCTATTTTTTGTTGATCAAAATCGTATATTATGAATTTCTCATCTCGTTTATGGCACTTTTGCAATAATTATGCTCATTGTAATTGTCTGATTATTTCCAGATGAACGTTTCTATCCCTCTCTAAGTCTACCATTTCTACTATGACTTTAAAATCATCATCCGAAACTCTCTAATCTTTCGCGGGTCATCTTAACGAATCTTCGATCTGCCAAGAGAGTCGGAAATGAATTGGTTTTTGCAATTTGGATTCTGCAAATTTCAGAATAAATCTGATGCATGTGCAATTATCATGATTCTTTACAGTTCAAATAACATTCTATGTGGAATTCAAATGATGACAAACATTGATTCATTGTCCAGTCTTATCGTGAGATATTAACCAGGATAGTTGATTCCATGTTCATTAATTTCATTTTGTAGCACTTTTTGCCAATATTCTTGAGTTTTTCTAGTCATCTTTGTTTGGTGATGAAATCTATGTCCTAAAATCTCAAACTAGATGAAATGTGTCTTTCCCCTTCACCATTTAAATGCATAACCAGAGCTAAAACCGAACGCAAATCCCGATTATGAATTCAACTATGAGCCCACAGAACATCGATAATATCCACAATACTTTCATCGATTTATCTTAGCGACGGGTTAATGTTATTTTCCGAGTTTTTACCTAAACCGACAAAAACATTGTCATTCTCCTCGTGCAGGTGCTGAGGTTGCTGTTCTTTGCATTACCAAATCAGGGGAGGTTCTAAATTACCAGGCATTTACAAACGCGAGGGGGATCTACACAGTCGCGGAGACGATGCCGGAGAGCGATCGATGGGATGCTTGTCTGGCTCGACCAATCAGCAGCTTCCACCAACACTGCACCCATCTCGGGGACGGAAGCTCCGGAATCAAGTTCGCCTATAATCATCAATCGGGCCACTCTCACACAATTAGACCGTTTGTGTATCGTCCCGTCAATGTTCCGGCCTATTGCATTTGATGTGGACTCGTCTTTGTAAGTAAAACTCGTGTTTGTTTATTAAAGTGGAATATCGAAAAATACTCGTTGACTATATTATATGTATCGATAAATATTATGTTTTTCGACGAGCACTTGATTAGTAACATGGCAATTGGTCGAGTAGCTCGGCCATGAAGGAATGGCGAGCAAGGTTGGCTTTAATGGATATTGACAAATCCGTTCGGCAATTTGTTATTGTTGTAATTTTTTTAATAATTAATTATTTTAGAGTTAAATTGCAATAAATCGTGCAAGTATTAAAAAATCATGTAAATTTTCAGATTCTCTTTCCATGATTTAGTCTACATGTGGTAAATATTTTGTGATTTTATAACAGTTGTACGATTTATTACAATTTTAGTTAATTATTTTTAGGGTTGATTTTTATGAGAAGATGAAGGGTTGGACCGAGCGGCCTCCTCGGAGAGGCCACTCCCTAGTCCAGTCTATAAAGTTTAAATTGTTTATTTTTGAAACTTTAAAATTTGGACCAATGAATAGTAGATTGTGCGGGTTTTTTTTTTAAAGAAAACTAATACTTTAAGGTTTTAAAAAATATATATATATCTTTTAATTTTTTGTGGTTAAACGGTTAAAATTATGAATAAATATAATTCGATCAAATGGGTTTGGAGAAACATTTTTCATATTATAAGTTTAAAGAAGTTTTTTTTTTTTTTTTATCTATTAAAGAAAATTGGTATTTTAAATCTACTATTTTCAAAAACTGTGTAATGCTTTAAAAAATAAATAAGTTACCGAATATATGAATATATATAATGTAATAAATTATAAATAGTTAATTTATTATATTATTAACATTAATAATTATTTTATATTTTAACAAGTATTTTAATAGAGTAGAACGAGACATGGATCTACTTATCTACTTCATCTTTTTAGAGACACTGGGGATTATACTTATCTCCTTCATCTTTTTAGAGACACTGGGGATTATGCAATTTTTTCAATGTCATTAACGATTCAATACATTTACAGATTAAGCTTTGCAGATTGTTGAGACGTGTCTTTTCAATCTTAAATTGGTCCAAGTTAAGCTAAAATAGCGGAGCTCATCTGATTTCAAAAAATATGATTACGCCTTACTAATCATTCGTCCAGTACCCGATTTCAGAAGATAAGAGAAGAGAAAATTGTGGTGAATTATTGATGGGTTTAATGACTCCAAGTTTAGTCCAAGTCTTGGAAGACCTTGACTTGAATGAAGGGGGAGAGTTATTGATGGAAGAACAAGTGAAAGACAAGGTCTTCGAAGACTTGGAAAAGTAGCCCAGAAGACAAGTTACGATACGGCATCAACCATTGGCTTATAAACAAGAGAGAGCAAGCTAGAAAGACGTGTGGAGAGGTGTTGGTGAGTGAATGAAAATGGAGAGGTATTGCGAAAAATCGTGATACGCAAGTGCATGTGTCGCAAAAGTAATAAAGTGTGTGTAAGTACGAGTGTCGATCCCACGAGGAATAAATATGTTAAATATTGAATATATAAATTTCAGTTTAATTTGAAAAGAAATAATAAGTTGATGATTTAAGATTTTAAATTAAAATAATTCAAATAAAATAAATTTAACAATTTAAATAATAGAAATAAATATAAAAGAGTAAGATTATATGATGAGAAAATCCAGGGTTCCGATTTCACTTAACTAATCCTATTTATTAAACCTAATTCAAATAATTAATTCTTATTCCTTCGTGTTGATGGCAATTTCACAAAAATATTCATCAATCTCTCTCGAGTAAAGACAAACTTATTCAATTAACGAATTATCACCTCTCGGTCTCTAATCCTGAGAATTAATTGAATACATTAAGAATAAGAAATTATTTTACCACTCAAACGCCCTAATTATCTCTAGCCTAGGATCCTTTTTAAGGCAATTTATTCAGTGCACGGTTAAATTCTCCGCTCTCGCATCCCGAATTAACCCTAAAGTTCTTAGTTTTGGTGATCAAGCAAACCTAAGTATTATGTTCAGAATAAATTACTCAACACAGAAAAGGAACAGAAAATTAAGAACTTGAATTAAGAAAAATAAATAATCATAGCAAAGTTACGTCGAAACCCTAGAACGAGAAGTTTAGTTCATGCTAAAAGAAAAGAAAACTACAAAAATAATAAAGGAGTTCATAGTTCAGAAGAAAAAGGGAAAGAAAAACTATGCTGAATTCCAGTTCCAGAAGCTCTCGCTCGGTTCCGGTCTCCGTCTCGCTCTCGCTCTTTGGGGCTCTCTTGAATGAATCCTCTCTCCCTCTATTAGGTTAACATATAACCTATTTATCAATTAATTTGAAGCCCAGCCCATGATCATTTTTAACGGCTAAGATTAAAACAATCTTCAACGGTCCAGATTCAAACACCTCCATCAATTAAAATAGTCAATCGATCGC
Source organism: Begonia masoniana (assembly GCA_022432975.1). Lineage (NCBI taxonomy): Eukaryota > Viridiplantae > Streptophyta > Magnoliopsida > Cucurbitales > Begoniaceae > Begonia > Begonia masoniana. Next base: position 43,673,045 of record CM039514.1, on the reverse strand, counting down.
TTTTGATGAAACCTACAATTCTTAAATATTTTCTACACACTTGCACCAAATATAATTAGATTCGTTCAAACACTTTATTAAAACTTATCAAATCAATAAATAATGAGCACAATAAAGTGTGTAAAATACACACTTATCACACCCCCAAACTTGAACGAAAGCTTGTCCTCAAGCGAAAAATAAGCATAGAAATCTAGCAAAGTTTATCCAGGAATGTCTAAAATTTAAAGTCTGCAAAATATTTAAAATTTCCATGGTAAAATTATCTAAATCATAGTTCGCAGTATTTCGTCTCAGCTTGATATTTGCATGCAAATAAACCATCTAAATAAACACTTTCAATAATACAACTCATGATATCACATTGAGAGAAACTTAATCAGAAATTCTTGTGTGTGTACATGCTCAAACTCATTTTCGTTTCACTGATAGATCTATAATTGTGTCTTATGAGAAGGGAAATCAAAAATACCTCTCAGGGTCACTCCATCCACTCTTATTGTTCATCAGTCTTGCCCATTATTCACTAATAACAAATATGAGTAAACAGAATAAAAGTCGATAGGTCTTTAATTAAGCTTGTAATGTAAGGCCGGGTTTATAAGGTAGGAAATTTTTAGATTCAAGCGAAACTCTAGAGCACAATCCATCCTTATGCCACCCTCACTCCTTACACTCACTTGAACTTTTTTCTAATCAGTTAACTCAATAATCCCCCCAAACTTGTCTCACTCTCTATTTTTCAAAACCAACTCCTTTGTCAATGTCTTTACTAACAAACATAAAATATAAATAATAACAATAATAACAAATTAAATAGCATATAAGAAATTGTTCTACTACTGAACAATTCAACTTTTCAATAACTTTTTTTTTTTTTTTTTTTTTCATTTCTTCCTACTTTTTTTTTTTTTCACAACTTTAATCACTGAAAAACATAAAAGAAGAATAAATAAAATCTCAAAATACTAACAACTTAGACAATTGACAAAAGAGTTAGCTCTGATTCTCACCACTACTTTCTCCAACTCTCCCCATAATATGTACCCACAACCCTGTGCTCAATAAACAGGATAGTCAAAATAATTTCAGGGTAGTCTAAATTAGGGTTGACAAAATAGTGGTAAAGAAAGGTTCAAATAGGAGACTAAGGGTGTCATTTAAATGACACAAATGAGGTATGTCAATAAAAGCTCAAACGATTCAAAAATGGCCTAAGTCATTCTCTTAATTCTGCAAAAAATCATAATTTGTATTCATGAATGCAGGGCAAAACCAAGAACAATTGAATACTCACTAATCACTCACTAAATTTAAATGGAGCTCACTCCCTTTCAGTGTTTACACTCAAGCACTCCTTTACTGTGTTTAGCCTCTAGATCTCAAGACAACAATTTATATCATTATCAGCTAAATTTAAACAAGAATGAACATTTCCACACAAACAAGTCTAACTTCCTAAGCTCCAATCAATGCTACTATCACAAATCGTACTATCTCAGAATCTATTCAGAAGTTGAAACATGCATTGATCAAAGGTGCAGTCATCGACACTTTAAACAAATGAAATAAATAATCATACCATGGAATCCAAAATATTAAGCAGACTTACAATCTAAACATGTTTATAAATTTACTTAAGAACAAACAAAAATAATATCCAAATAAAAACCCCCCCAAACTTAAGATAGACATTGTCCTCAATGTTAAATCAGTGTAAATGAGTAGGGTAAAATAAAAGTACCTCATATCGTCTCGAGCAGCCGTCAGTGTTGTGGAGCTTCGGTCGAAGGAGCGATCAATCAGGATTTTTTTTTTTTTTTTTTGAACAAATAAAAATAAACATGAAATGAAATAAAATAAAAATAAAAATAAATAAAATTAATGCAAACAAAAATTGAAATAACGAACTAAAAAGGATACTTGGGTGGGTTGCCTCCCACCAAGCGCTTGTATTTATTGTCGACAGCCCGACAGTATACTTCTTCATGTTGGGTCGAGATATATAGTAGATCTTTCACTTTTAACTGTACCGTCCCCATATGGTGTCCATCGTTGCCCAATTACCAACTTATCATTTGCCAGCAGCTTTTTGTAGTCGGGTGGTTTCTGAATAGATGGTATAACCCGTAATTTTGACTCTCCCAAATTTTCAACGCACTGCTTCCCATTAGGCTCAGAAAATTCGTTTGGTTGAAATGAAGTTTCCCTTGTTACAGCGGTAGGGAGTTCCACTCGAAATATGTCATCGCTAGCTATTGGGTACTCCAGTGATTTATATACCTTGAATGTCACATCTTCATCTTGTACCTGCAATTTGAGCTCCCCCTTTCTAAGATCAATTATAGCACCCCCTGTGGCTAAGAATGGTCGACCTAATATTATAGGGATACCACGATCTTCCTCCATATCAAGAATCAAGAAATCAGCGGGAAAAATAAACTTGTCGACTTTGATGAGGACATCTTCAATAACCCCATACGGATGCTTTATAGAGCGATCGGCCATCTGTAGAACTACACTTGTGGGCTTTGCTTCACCAATACCAAGCCTCCGAAATATAGATAGAGGCATCAGGTTAATGCTCACTCCCAAATCACAAAGTGCCCTTTCAAATATAGAATTCCCAATTTCACATGGAATAGTGAAACTGCCTGGATCTTTCAGTTTTTGTGGAAGCTTCCGTTGAATAATAGCACTGCATTCTTCCGTCAAAGCGATCATACTGCCCTCTTCGATCTTACGCTTATGAGACAAAATATCTTTCAGAAATTTGGCATATTTAGGCATTTTCTCTAGAGCCTCGGCAAACGGGATGTTGATGTGAAGCTGCTTGAACACCTTCAAGAATTTTTCAAACTGTTTATCCAACTTTGCATTTTTCAGGCGTTGTGGGAAAGGGACTTTAGGGGTGATCTCCATTGGAATCTGAGGTGGAGTTTCCTGTAGCTTTTGATCCTTTGGTGTGGACTCGGATGATGACGAATGCACTCCGTCATGTGCGACCACTTTCTTATTTTCTTTGGTACAATTTTCAATCACTGCTCCACTTCTAAGTGTGATGGCATTGCACTGTTCTCTATGATTGACTTCAGTGGAACTGGGTAATGTGCCATGAGGGCGACCATTTAATGCGGCTGCCATCTGTCCCATTTGAGTTTCCAAACTTCGAATTTGAGCTGACTGGTTTTGCAAGGTTGTTCTTGTTTCAGCCATAAATTTATTGGTGTGCTCCCCCATTTCAGCAATCATATTACTGGTGCGCTCTCCCATCTTGGCAATTAAATCCTCCAGATTAGATTTTCTCTCTGGAAACGGAGGTCCCGACTGATTAGCTTGTGGCATCTGTATGGCGTTGTTCGGGTTCTTCCACGAGAAGTTCGGATGATTGTTGTGCCCCCAATTATAGTAATTACCGGAATTTTGAAGCGTCGGTTTATTATAATTTCCCACATATTGGGCTTGTTCAGATGAACTACTAGCCATTTGGTTCCCTTGCTGACAGTTCTCACTAGCATGAGGTCCTTGGCACCACTGACATTATATGATCGGGGAATGAATTGCACTAACTCGAGCTTGATTACCTTGGATGTGCTGAGTGAGGGATGCAACCTGTGTAGTCAATGCTTTTATCGCTTCCATTTCTGGGGTATTTGGCTGCCTCCTCAAAATCTGACGTTCAACCGGGCATTGATCATTATTGAGATATAACTCCTCTAACAAGTTGAACGCCTCCACTTCCGTCTTTTGTAATAGTGATCCACCAGCTGCTGAGTTGACAAGAGTCCGTGTAGAAACTGATAAACCAATGAAGAATGTCTGTATTTGCATCCATTGTGGTAGACCATGTTGGGGGCATTTTCTTAAAAGCTCCTTGAATCGGCCCCATGCTTCATAGATTGTCTCACCATCAAATTGAGTAAAATTGGTGATCTCATTGCGGAGTTTTTCCATCTTTTGAAAGGAAAAGAACTTGGATAGAAATTTCTGCACTAATTCATTCCACGTGGTAATTGAATCCGAAGGTAAGGAGTTCAACCAATTCTTCGCGCGATCTCTTAGTGTGAAGGGGAATAACCTGAGCTTGATAGCATCCTCAGAGACATTATGGTATTTAAAAGTATCACAGACCTCGACGAAGCTAGCAATATGATCCTTAGGGTCCTCATTAGGCAAGCAAAAAAATTGATACTGTTGGATCATTTGTATTGTTCCCGGCTTTATTTCAAAATTATTGCACGTGATAGCTGGTTTCCGAATTGCTGATTGAATCCCGTCCATGGATGGCATAACATAATCGAGCAAAGTTCGTCGTCCGACCTCTGCCACTTCAACCCTCTGTTGTAGATTTGCGTTTTGATCATCTGCCATGATTGCTTGTTTTGTTTCCCTTCGATTTCGGCGACAAGTTCGTTCAATTTCGAGGTCGATAGGGATTAGGATGGCATTACCTAATTTTCGCATACACCTGTAATGTGCAAATAATGTAATTTAAGCTTAGCAGCAAAAGAGAATTCAAATATAAACTAAAATAAAATAATTCAATAATAACAAAATTAAATCCCCGGCAACGGCGCCAAAAACTTGTTGCGAAAAATCGTGATACGCAAGTGCATGTGTCGCAAAAGTAATAAAGTGTGTGTAAGTACGAGTGTCGATCCCACGAGGAATAAATATGTTAAATATTGAATATCTAAATTTCAGTTTAATTTGAAAAGAAATAATAAGTTGATGATTTAAGATTTTAAATTAAAATAATTCAAATAAAATAAATTTAACAATTTAACTAATAGAAATAAATATAAAAGAGTAAGATTATATGATGAGAAAATCCAGGGTTCCGATTTCACTTAACTAATCCTATTTATTAAACCTAATTCAAATAATTAATTCCTATTCCTTCGTGTTGATGGCAATTTCACAAAAACATTCATCAATCTCTCTCGAGTAAAGACAAACTTATTCAATTAACGAATTATCACCTCTCGGTCTCTAATCCTGAGAATTAATTGAATACATTAAGAACAAGAAACTATTTTACCACTCAAACGCCCTAACTATCTCTAGCCTAGGATCCTTTTTAAGGCAATTTATTCAGTGTACGGTTAAATTCTCCGCTCTCGCATCCCGAATTAACCCTAAAGTTCTTAGTTTTGGTGATCAAGCAAACCTAAGTATTATGTTCAGAATAAATTACTCAACACAGAAAAGGAACAGAAAATTAAGAACTTGAATTAAGAAAAATAAATAATCATAGCAAAGTTACGTCGAAACCCTAGAACGAGAAGTTTAGTTCATGCTAAAAGAAAAGAAAACTACAAAAATAATAAAGGAGTTCATAGTTCAGAAGAAAAAGGGAAAGAAAAACTATGCTGAATTCCAGTTCCAGAAGCTCTCGCTCGGTTCCGGTCTCCGTCTCGCTCTCGCTCTCTGGGGCTCTCTTGAATGAATCCTCTCTCCCTCTATTAGGTTAACATATAACCTATTTATCAATTAATTTGAAGCCCAGCCCATGACCATCTTTAACGGCTAAGATTAAAACAATCTTCAACGGTCCAGATTCAAACACCTCCATCAATTAAAATAGTCAATCGATCGCTTTTGATGAAACCTACAATTCTTAAATATTTTCTACACACTTGCACCAAATATAATTAGATTCGTTCAAACACTTTATTAAAACTTATCAAATCAATAAATATAGAGCACAATAAAGTGTGTAAAATACACACTTATCAAGAGGATTTGGGTAGGGTGGTTAATATTGGCAGCCATGGTTGCGGCCGAGTTGCAGGGGTCGAGTGGGTGTCTGGAGAAAGAAAAGACGGGGTTGATGAAGCTATGGAAGGCAGTAAAACCGAACGATTCAGCTCCTCTGCCGATTGATTGCTGCTCGTGGATTGGTGTCCATTGCAGTGCTGCCACCAGGCGTGTCGAGAGTCTCACGTTATTCTCTGCCGACGAAATTTCACTCGAATCTTATTTCATGAATAAAGGAATTTCACGTTATTTCCTGAATGCTTCTTTGTTTCTTCCTTTCGAAGAATTGTTGGAACTCAACTTAAACGGTTCCGGGATTGATGGTTTGATAAACCAAGCAGGTTATTTCTCTTTTTTGTTCTCTCTCTCTCTCTCTCTCTATCTATTTAGCTATCTCTCTAACAAACACGAGCAACATCATCAGGTTTAGCAAAGTTGCCGAGGTTGCAGAAGCTGAGCATGAGCTTAAATAATCTGTCAAATATTGTTTCATTGCAAGGTAAATCTTTACCTGTACAAATTCTTTCTTTCATAATCGGTAATAACCTGCTTTCAATTCTTTGATTTGCAGCCTTTGCAAACATTAAAAATTTGAAATATTTGGATTTAAGCGGTACTTATATCAGCAAACTTGAAGGTAAACTAACAGAAAACTAATGCCATTGAAGTTATGTAAACATGATTTGAAAGTTCTTCATCTTGCCAACTTGAAACAGGTATCTGCGATATGAAGAACATTATAGAACTACATCTGCGTGCGAATAATATAAGAGGTCATCTTCCTCTTTGTATTGGCAACTTAACTCGGCTTCAAATTCTTGACATTAGCAACAACCAGATCGAAGGAAGCATACCGTGGACCATTGGGAACCTTTCTCATCTTTCCTCCTTGTACTTGCAGTTAAACTACTTTTCAGGCGTATTCTCTCTCCACTCCCTGGCCAATAATTCAAAACTTGAGAATCTTTATTTATCCGGCTATCAAAATACTATTCAACTGGAAACCGAAACTCAATCGTGGGTTCCTTCGTTTCAACTGCTCAGTCTCGATTTGAGAAATTCTAACCTAAACAAAATGTCTGATTCGGTTACTCCAACTTTCCTCTTGCATCAATCTAAGCTTATGGACATTGACCTTTCTGATAACAATCTTCAAGACACCTTTCCTTCTTGGTTGTTACAAAATAATTCAAATTTACATACTCTAATGATGAAAAATAATTTCTTGACCGGAAATCTCGTCCTTCCCAATTTCATTCATGGTTTGGCGTACCTCGACATTTCCAACAATAAGATCGATGGTAACCTTCCTGATAACTTACAAGTGTTTCTACCAGCACTTAAGATTTTGAATGTAGCAAAAAATAAATTTGATGGCAACCTTCCTTCTTCGTTTGGATCTCAGGAAAGACTTGTAGATGTGGATTTGTCCTTTAACTCATTCACAGGTGAACTTCCGAAAACTTTGTTTGCAAACAATACCGATCTGAGTATGATAGACTTTTCAAACAATCTTCTTCATGGTGAGATATCTCTTAACCTTACAGCCCTTCCTTCTTTGGAAATCCTACTTTTGAGTGACAACAAATTCAATGGGAGTCTTGAAGAACTAACTTCTAGAAGCTCGTCACGACTACAAAGTTTTGACGTTTCCAACAATTTGATTTCGGGCATACTGCCAAATTCTATTGCCGACTTCTCCTTTCCCAGTGTCCTCAGAGTCTCAAACAACTCTTTCGAAGGTGGAATTCCAGACAAACTATGTCATATCAAAAAACTCAATTATTTAGATATATCTCACAATAACTTCTCTGGGTCAATACCTTCTTGTTTGGGAACTTCATCGATAAGCTTTCTGTTTATGCGAAATTGCGGCTTATCCGGAGTTATCCTAGATGGACTTTCAATTAACTCGACGTTAATAGCGCTTGATTTAAGCTACAACGATTTTTCTCTCAGTGTTTTTCCAAATTGGATCTACTCACAGCAGAAACTACAAATACTTCTGATGGCAGGAATTCAATTAGAAGGAGAAATTTCCACCCAATTATGTGGTTTAGAAAACATTCAAATCTTGGACCTTTCACATAATAATTTTAATGGTTCCATTCCCTCGTGCTTATTTAAAATGCCATCTTGGTTAGCAGAAATTCCAAATTTTGATTTTGACAATCGAGGTTATGGTTATCTAGGTAGTTCGTTTTTTTATTTTCCATATGAAGTTGAATTCATCGCAAAAGGTATATTAAACAGATATAAAATAAGTATCTTCTACTATTTCATGACTTGTCTGGATGTATCAAGCAACAAACTAAGTGGTCAAATCCCACCTCAAATTGGAGATTCAGAAGCAATTCATGTCCTAAATTTGTCTAATAATCGGCTTTGGGGATCCATACCCAGCAGCATTTCCAGACTGAGATCAATTGAGAGTTTAGACCTTTCGTCCAATAATTTGAGTGGAGAAATCCCGTCTGAAATCGTCCGCCTTAACTTTCTATCCTACTTCAATGTCTCAAACGGGGGACAATTTTCCAACTTTCACGAACAAAATTATGGAGGAAACAATTTTCTGTGCGGACCACTTCTTCATAGGGTTTGCACAATCTCTTCTCCGTCTACACCTCCTAATGAACAAGACAACAATGAAACAGCTTCTGATGATGACGAAAGAATATGCCTTTGGTGGAGCTTCGGAGCTTCGTACGTTACTGTGATCATATCATTGTTTGTATTGCTTGGAATAAACACTCATTTTTTTAGGGTTTGGTTTCATACTGTTGATGTATTCTGCTCAAAACTATTTTGTGTATTTGTTAAGATGAAGTTTCTGTTACCCAAAAAGAAATAAGATGGAAACACTTCTCCACCTATATCCTCTATTCTCTTCGGAAGAGGTTAGAGCAACAAAAAATGAAGATCACTTGTTGAGGTTAAAGCAACAAAAATCGGCACCTATATCCTTGTTTGTTTCTCTCTCCTCATCCTCTTCCTGTCTGATGTGAGAGCTTGGACTGGTGAAATTCACGGCAGAGTGATCTGCGACGTCTGTGCCGATTCTTCTATCGGACCCGAAGATCACGTTCTTGAAGGTTTTTCCACCTTTTCTACTTCCTATTTGTCCATTTTCTTACGTTTTTTTTTGCTATTTTATCTAATTTTTTGCTATTGTCTTGCTTCTGGAATAAGATCATTTTTGGATTATAAGCATGATTTTGAATGAAAAGTGTTCATCCCCGTCAAATTAAGGGCTTCTAATTCGCTTTGAGATTGCGATGCGTCTGCTAGAATTAGAAAATGGCTCTAATTTGGATTGCTAGTTGTATTGTCATAATTGTTTCATCCCAACTTTTATACCATTTTAGGATGAACTCTTAGAAGCTCTGCTATTTTTTGTAGATCAAAATAGTATATTATGAATTTCTCATCTCGTTTGTGGCACTTTTGCAATAATTATGCTCATTGTAATTGTCTGATTATTTCCAGATGAACGTTTCTATCCCTCTCTAGTTCTACCATTTCTACTATGACTTTAAAATCATCATCCGAAACTCTCTAATCTTTCGCGAGTCATCTTATCGAATCTTCGATCTGCCAACAGAGTTGGAAATGAATTGGTTTTTGCAATTTGGATTCTGCAAATTTCAGAATAAATCTGATGCATGTGCAATTATCATGATTCTTTACAGTTCAAATAACATTCTATGTGGAATTCAATTGATGACAAACATTGATTCATTGTCCAGTCTTACAGTTCCTTTAGTTTTTCCTTTTTATTGTGAGATATTAACCAGGATAGTTGATTACTTGTTCATTAATTTCATTTTGTAGCACTTTTTTGCCAATATTCTTGAGTTTTTCTAGTAATCTTTGTTTGGTGATGAAATCTATGTCCTAAAATCTCAGACTAGATGAAATGTGTCTTTCCCCTTCACCATTGAAATGCAAAACCACGGCTAAAACCGAAAGCAAATCCCGATTATGAATTCAACTCTGAGCCTACAGAACATCGATAATATCCACAATATTTTCATCGATTTATATTAGCGACGGGTTAATGTTATTTTCCGAGTTTCTACCTAAACCGACAAAAACATTGTCATTCTCCTCGTGCAGGTGCTGAGGTTGCTGTTCTTTGCATTACCAAATCAGGGGAGGTTCTAAATTACCAGGCATTTACAAACACGACGGGATCTACACAGTCACGGAGACAATGCCGGAGAGCGATCGATGGGATGCTTGTCTGGCTCGACCAATCAACAGCTTCCACCAACGCTGCACCCATCTCGGGGACGGAAGCTCCGGAATCAAGTTCACCTATAATCATCAATCGGGCCACTTTCACACAATTATACCTTTTGTGTATCGTCCCGTCAATGTTCCGGCTTATTGCATTTGATGTCGACTCGTCTTTGTAAGTAAAACTCGTGTGTGTTTATTAAAGTGGAATATCGAAAAATACTCGTTGACTATATTATATATATCGATAAATATTATGTTTTTCGACGAACACTTGATTAGTAACATGGCAATTGGTCGAGTAGCTCGGCCATGAAGGAATGGCGAGCAAGGTTGGCTTCAATGTATATCTGACAAATCCGTTGGTTCGGTAATTGGGTTATTGTTGTAATTTTTTTTAATAATTACTTATTTTAGAGTTAAATTGCAATAAATCGTGCAAGTATTAAAAAATTATGTAAATTTTAAGATTTCTTCCCATGATTTAGTCTACATATGGTAAATATTTTATGACTTTATAATACTTGTACGGTTTATTACAATTTTAGTTAATTATTTTTAGGGTTAATTTTTATGAGAAGATGGAGGGCTGGACTGAGCGGCCTCCTCGGAGAGGCCACTCCCTAGTCCAGTCTATAAAGTTTAAATTGTTTATTTTTGAAACTTTGAAGTTTGGACCCATGAATAGTAAATTATTTTTTAAAAGAAAACTCATACTTTAAGGTTTAAAAAAAATATATATATATCTTTTAATTTTTTGTGATTAAACACTATTTGAGTGTTAAAATTATGAAATAAATATAATTGGATCAAATGGGTTTGGAGAAACATTTTTCATATTATAAGTTTAAAGAAGTTTTTTTTTTTTTTTCTATTAAAGAAAATTGGTATTTTAAATCTACTATTTTCAAAAACTATGTAATGCTTTAAAAAATAAATAAGTTACCAAATATATGAATAAATATATATATATATATAATATAATAAATTATAAATAATTAATTTATTATATTATTAATATTAATAATTATTTTATATTTTAACGAGTATTTTAATAGAGTAGAATGAGATAAGGATCTACTCATCTACTTCATCTTTTTAGAGAGACCTGGGATTATGCAATGTCATTAATGATTCAATACATTTACAGATTAAGCTTTGCAGATTGTTGAGACGTGTCTTTTCAATCCTAAATTGGTCCAAGTTAAGCTAAAATAGCGGAGCTCATCTGATTTCAAAAAAAAATATGATTACGCCTTACTAATCATTCGTCGAGTACCCGATTTCAGAAGATAAGAGAAGAGAAAATTGTGGTGAATTATTGATGGCTTTAATGACTCCAAGTTTAGTCCAAGTCTTGGAAGACCTTGACTTCAATGAAGGGGGAGAGTTATTGATGGAAGAACAAGTGAACGACAAGGTCTTCGAAGACTTGGAAAAGTTGCCCAGAAGACAAGTTACGATACGGCATCAACCATTGGCTTATAAACAAGAGAGAGCAAGCTAGAAAGACGTGTGGAGAGGTGTTGGTCAGTGAATGAAAATGGAGAGGATTTGGGTCGGGTGGTTAATATGGGCAGCCATGGTTGCGGCCGAGTTGCAGGGGTCGAGTGGGTGTCTGGAGAAAGAAAGAACGGGATTGAAGAAGCTATTGAAGACAGTAAAACCGAACTATGATTGCTGCTCGTGGATTGGTGTCCATTGCAGTGCTGCCACCGGGCGTGTCGAGAGTCTCACGTTCTTCTCTGCCGACAGAATGCCATTCAACTCTCCGGGTTATTTCCTGAATGCTTCTTTGTTTCTTCCTTTTGAAGAATTGTTGGAACTCAACTTAAACGGTTCCGGGATTGATGGTTTGATAAACCAAGCAGGTTCTTTCTCTTTTTTGTTCTCTCTCTCTCTCTATCTATTTAGTTATCTCTCTAACAAACACAAGCAACATCAGATTTAACGAAGTTGCCGAGGTTGCAGAAGCTGCACATGAGCTCAAATAATCTGTCAAATATTGTTTCATTGCAAGGTAAACCTTTACCTGTACAAATTCTTTCTTTCATAATCGGTAATAACCTCCTTTCAATTCTTTGATTTGCAGCCTTTGCAAACATTAAAAATTTGAAATATTTGGATTTGAGCTACACTCAGATGAATATCAGCAATCTTGAAGGTAAACTAACAGAAAACTAATGCCATTGAAGTTATGTAAACATGATTTGAAAGTTCTTCATCTTGCCAACTTGAAACAGGTATCTGCGATATGAAGAACATTATAGAATTAGATCTGAGTTTGAATCATATAAGAGGTCATCTTCCTCTTTGTATTGGCAACTTAACTCGGCTTCAAATTCTTGACATTCGCGACAACCAGATCGGAGGAAGCATACCGTGGACCATTAGGAACCTTTCTCATCTTTCCTCCTTGTACTTGCAGCAAAACTACTTTTCAGGCGTATTCTCTCTCCACTCCCTGGCCAATAATTCAAAACTTCAGAATCTTTATTTATCCAGCTATTATGATACTATTCAACTGGAAATCGAAACTCAATCGTGGGTTCCTTCGTTTCAGCTGCTAAGTCTCGATTTGGGCTATTCTAACCTGAACAAAATGTCTGATTCAGTTATTCCAACTTTCCTCTTGCATCAATCTGAGCTTATGTTCATTGATCTTTCTGATAACAATCTTCAAGGCACTTTTCCTTCGTGGTTGTTACAGAATAATTCAAATTTATATGCTCTACGGATGAGAAACAATTTCTTGACGGGAAATCTCGTCCTTCCCAATTTCATTCATGGTTTGACACGACTCGACATTTTCAACAATAAGATTGATGGTAAGCTCCCTGATAACTTACAAGTGTTTCTACCAGCACTTGAGGTTTTGACTATAGCAAAAAATAGATTTGAAGGCAACCTTCCTTCTTCCTTTGGAGCTATGGAAAGACTTCAAGTTGTGGATTTGTCCTTTAACTCATTCACTGGTGAACTTTCAAAAACTCTATTTGGAAACAATACTGATCTGTTTTACATAGATTTTTCAAACAATCTTTTTCGTGGTGAGATATCTCTTAACCTTACAGCCCTTCGTTCTTTGAAACGGGTGGTGTTGAGCAACAACAAATTCAATGGGAGTCTTGAAGAACTAACTTCTACAAGCTTCTCACCACTACGAGGTCTTGACGTTTCCAACAATTTGATTTCGGGCATATGGCCAAATTCTATTGCCAACTTCTCCTATCTCACTTTCCTCAAAGTCTCAAATAACTCTTTCGAAGGTGGAATTCCAGATAAACTATGTCATATCAACAAACTCTATCATTTAGATATATCTCACAATAATTTTTCTGGGTCAATACCTTCTTGTTTGGGAACTTCATCGATAAGGATTCTGTATATGCGAAATTGCGGTTTATCCGGATCTATCCCAGATGGACCTTCAATTAACTCGACGTTAATAGCGCTTGATTTAAGCTACAACGATTTTTCTCCTAGTGTTCTTCCAAATTGGATCTACTCACAACATAAACTACAGATGCTTCTAATGGCAGGACTTCGATTAGAAGGAGAAATCTCAACCCAATTATGTGGTTTAGAAAACATTAGAATCATGGATCTTTCACATAATAATTTTAATGGTTCCATTCCCTCGTGCTTATTTAAAATGCCATTTTGGGTAGCAGAAATTCTAGATTTTGAATTAGCCATGCTAGGTACTAATTTTGAAGTCGAATTCACCGCAAAAGGTAGATTAAACAGATTTCAAAAAAGCATATTGTATTACATGACTGGTCTGGATGTATCAAGCAACAAACTAAGTGGTCAAATCCCACCTCAATTAGGAGATTCAGAAGCGATTCAGGCCCTAAATTTGTCTAATAATTGGCTCTGGGGATCCATACCCAGCAGCATTTCTAGACTGAGATCAATTGAGAGTTTAGACCTTTCGTTCAATAATTTGAGCGGAGAAATTCCGTCTGAAATCATCCGCCTTAACTTTCTAGCCTACTTCAATGTCTCAAACAACAATCTATCTGGCCCGACCCCAACCGGGGGACAATTTTCCAACTTTGACGAACAAAATTATGGAGGAAACAAGTTTCTGTGCGGGCCACTTCTTCAAAGGGTTTGCACAATCTCTTCTCCGTCTACGCCTCCTGATGAACAAGACAACGATGAAACAGCTTCCGATGACGACGAAAGAATATCCTTTTGGTGGAGCTTTGGAGCTTCGTACGTTACTGTGATCATATCATTGTTTGTACTGCTTGGAATAAACACTCATTTTTCTAGGGTTTGGTTTCATACGGTTGATGTATTATGCTCAAAACTATTTTGTGTATTTGTTAAGATGAAGTTTCTGTTGCCCAAAAAGAAATAAGATGGAAACACTTCTCCAGTTTGGTCACAACAAAAGTGCTCTCTCTCTCTCTCTCTCTGGCCTGTTCTGCCATCTTGGCTCTGAAGAATCAGCACGACATGTTGCTGTGCTATTAACCAGTTGCAAAACATTAACAAGGGTCAGAATTAAGGTAGCTGAAACGAGTGTTGAAGACTTACTATAGCTTCCACCTATATCCTCTATTCTCTTCAGAAGAGGTTAGAGCAACAAAAAATGAAGATCACTTGTTGATGTTAGAGCAACAAAAATGGGCACTTATATCCTTGTTTGTTTGTTTGTTTCTCTCTCCTCATCCTCTTCCTGTCTGATGTGAGAGCTTGGACTGGTGAAATTCACGGCAGAGTGATCTGCGACGTCTGTGCCGATTCTTCTATCGGACCCGAAGATCACGTTCTTGAAGGTTTTTCCACCTTTTCTACTTCCTATTTGTCCATTTTCTTACGTTTTTGTTTGCTATTTTATCTAATTTTTTGCTATTGTCTTGCTTCTGGAACAAGATCATTTATGGGTTATTTGATTATAAGCATGATTTTGAATGAAAAGTGTTCATCCCCGTCAAATTAAGGGCTTCTAATTCGCTTTGAGATTGCGATGCGTCTGCTAGAATTGGAAAAAGGCTCTAATTTGGATTGCTAGTTGTATTGTCATAATTGTTTCATCTTAACTCTTATACCATTTTAGGATGAACTCTTGGAAGGTCTGCTATTTTTTTGTAGATCAAAATCGTATATTATGAATTTCTCATCTCGTTTGTGGCACTTTTGCAATCATTATGCTCATTGTAATTGTCTGATTATTTCCAGATGAATGTTTCTATCCCGCTCTAGTTCTACCATTTCTACTATGACTTTAAAATCATCATCCGAAACTCTCTAATCTTTCGCGGAGAGTCGGAAATGAATTGGTTTTTGCAGTTTGGATTCTGCAAATTTCAGAATAAATCTAATGCATGTGCAATTATCATGATTCTTTACAGTTCAAATAACATTCTATGTGGAATTCAAATGATGACAAACATTGATTCATTGTCCAGTCTTACAGTTCCTTTAGTTTTTCCTTTTTATTGTGAGATATTAACCAGGATAGTTAATTACTTGTTCATTAATTTCATTTTGTAGCACTTTCTGCCAATATTCTTGAGTTTTTCTAGTAATCTTTGTTTGGTGATGAAATCTATGTCCTAAAACCGAACGCAAATCCCGATTTTGAATTCAACTCTGACCTTACAGAACATCGATAATATCTTAGCGACGGGTTAATGTAATTTTCCGAGTTTTTACCTAAACCGACAAAAACATTATCATTCTCCTCGTGCAGGTGCTGAGGTTGCTGTTCTTTGCATTACCAAATCAGGGGAGGTTCTAAATTACCAGGCATTTACAAACACGAGGGGGATCTAGACAGTCGCGGAGACGATGCCGGAGAGCGATCGATGGGATGCTTGTCTGGCTCGACCAATCAGCAGCTTCCACCAACACTGCACCCATCTTGGGGACGGAAGGTCCGGAATCAAGTTCACCTATAATCATCAGTCGGCCACTCTCACACAATTAGACCTTTTGTGTATCGTCCCGTCAATGTTCCGGCTTATTGCATTTGATGTCGACTCGTCTTTGTAAGTAAATCTAGTGTTTGTTTATTAAACTGGAATATCAGAAAATACTCATCGAGTATTTAAGGTTTGAATACTCATTGGGCCACTCTCGGAGGGTAGTCACCCTCCGCTCTCACCCTAATCTTCCCAGAATGCATCCGTTCTCAGCAGCAGACAAACTTTGTTTTTAAGAGTCTGTCTGTTCTACGGAAAAATTCGAGAACGGACGGTGATAAGACGTCCGTCAATGTTTGTTTTGTTAGGTTTTTGATAGTTTAAGGTTTGAATTGTTAGAGTCGATAGTTTAAAGTTTGAAATGAAAAAAAAACGTATAATTTTGGATTTATATTGATAATTTTCTTAAATTATAAATAGTTAATTTATCATATTATTAGTAGTAATCATATCACTGTTTGACATTTTAACGAGTATTTTAGTAGAGTAGAAGGTGAGAGTAAACTTTGAATTATTAATATATTATATTATATATTTAATTTATATTTATACACAATAACAAGAGAAGGGCGGTTTGGTGGGTCCTACTCTTGTTGCTGAGGTGGCGCGTTTTGGTAGGAGCACATACGTGCTCGTTGCCTAATGGATTAAATAATCCGATATTACTAATATACCACCATTAACACCTGTTTTTAAGGCATTTGGAAATAGCAAAGGTAGGGGTAAAAACGCCAACCTAATTTATTTCCAAACATGCCGTTGAAAGAGCTTCGTCTTTTGAGCGATACGAGAGTTAAATTTTGCAGCTGCAAATGTGTAGATTTCTGTAGAGAGAGAGAGAGAGAGAGGAAGGTGAAGAGATTCGAAGATGATCCAATGGATGAAGCGATTGGGAGCTTCATTTGGGGTTTCGTTTCTCTGGCTAATTTGCTTGATTTACTTCACCCAGGTACCACTTTTTCTTCTTTTCATCTCTTTGATTTCCTTCAGCTTTTGTTGAATTTTGATCTCGAAGCTTCATCTTCTTGTATTTTGATCGCTGGATTGGATGTTTCATTTCATTTTTGGAGTTAGTTTACGTGGATTTGTGATGATTTTTGAAAATATGAGGAGAGATAACTTGAATTGACGCTCTTCTAAAGCTACCTTGTGAAAACAAACGAAAATATTTGCTCGAAAAAGCTAAAACTTATAAGTTGATCTTAGTTTTAACTGCACTCTCAAATGGAAATCGTAGTGAATTTCGTTGTTTTTTGGGCCCCTGTCCCAAGTAACATGAGTGGAGGAGGAAAGGGGAGTATTTTCATTCCAAATGAACATTTAATGCTGACCCTTTTTTGTGAAATTTAATTTGTGTAGGGATTTAGATCCTTTGTATGGACTGCAGTTTCATATCAGCTGAAAGACAAGCTTAGGCTGTCACCCTCAGAATCACAGTTTGTGTTTTCTGTTACATTTTTCCCTTGGAATATAAAGCCACTCTATGGGTATGTTTTCCACTTTATTACTTTCAGCATAAACTATGAACTGGGTCACATATATTTAGGACTTCAAAATATCCATTAAAGTATACCAATTTATTTAAAAAAAGAAGAAGAAATGTTAACATCTACGTTTATATGTTGTATTACATCATTATTTGGGTTAAGAAATAAAATATGAAGCTCCCTTTCTTATATATTTAAGATTCTGAAAACTGGCAAAGAAACTTTCTGGAGATTTCTTGGTAGGTAGAGCATCTTTTATTAATTTTTACCTAATGTACACAGCTTTTCTTTAATACAATTTTGATTACTTAAAACACAAAGAACTGGAAAGAAAAATAAAAATATAGTTTAGTGATTGAGTAATTTAGGAGTTTGGAGTGTAAAGAAACGACAACATGTATATATGATGAATGAATACATAATTCGAAATTCATAAGGACTCCACACATCAGTATATAAACAGTGTCAACTATGTTCAAGGTAATGTTAAGTAGCACATAGTGATTAACTCATTTCTTAATTGATGATATTAACTAATCAAACTGAATCATTTTTAATCCGATTGGAAATAATATGCAGAATTTTCTCTGATTGTATTCCGATCAGAGGGAGAAAAAGGATTCCATACTTGGTGATCGCAACTTTGCTTTGTCTAGTGCCATGGCTTTTTCTAAGCCTAAACTCAATTTTAAGTTCCAGATGGTATCTTATGATCTTATTGACACTGCAAAATGTGGGTTCAGCTATGGCTGATGTGGTGATTGATGCCATGATTGCTGAGGCCGTGAGATTGGAGCGGTATGTGCCTGATAATTGGCTATTTATATTATTAACAAAAGGGAGCCTGTTTGAATAGAGATTTTAGTTACAATATGTTGTTTTCTGGCAATATAAATCAGTTCAAAAGTCAGTCATCTAATTGATTTTGTTTTTCTAATTTATAGTAACTGAACTAATTTTTGAAAAATACAAGTTTTATGAAAAATTCAAAATGTTGTCTCAAACTGTATTTAATTATCTGTAAAGCAGACCATCAAAAACATTTTCTTCTAAAAAATTTCCTGCTTCTTAAAGTTTCTTTGAAACTGTTTTTCCGATATGATTTTCGAAATAGATATCCTCTTTTGGTGATGTGAGAATAAGGTTTCTGTACATTTAATAATCTTCTATCTCAGATGAAGTTATTTATGAAATGTGATTTTGATTTAGTCTAAGTCAGTTCTTGATGATATGGATAAAGATATTACCTCTTTGATTAGGTCTTCACTTGCTGGAGATCTGCAGTCAATATCTTGGTTGGCAATGGCTTTTGGTGGCATAAGTGGAAGTTTATTCGGTGGATTTGCATTAACCAAGTTAGAGATAAACAGGATTTTTCTTATTTTTACTATACTACCGACCATGCAGTTATTATCGTGTGGTATGGTCGATGAAAAGCCTGTAAACAGCAGAATGAATTCGAAGATTTCTCATTCAATAAGTTTCTCGGAGGTCAATGGTGATAGTAACAATCTAGACGATGATAGTTTTTCAAGAAGAAAATCCAAAAGTACCTCAAGAGGAAAGAAGGGACAAAAGAACAAAAAGAAAGCATTTATTACTGATAAATCACAGCAATCTGATATGTCTTTGGTATTGCAGTGGTTTCATTCTCTAAAATCAGCCTCTTACAGTTTGATCCGTGCTTTTACTAAACCAATGATTTTTAGGTAAATACTTCAAGTCTATTCTTCTCCTTGAGATTAGCCAATTGACAGATTATGAAAAAGTTATTTGCAATTTATTCTTGATGGGTCGTCTGAGAAAATTAACTTTATTCAAGGATACTGCATCGATCTAGTTGATAATATCGAGTTATGTTATTATATAAATGCGCAGTTGTTCATTTCAAATTTTTTCGATCCTTTCTGATCATGATTGCTTTTATTTGCTCCACTCTTGGAAAACTCAGACCAATGACATGGTTTTTCCTTGCACATGTAACTGTTCCAAATCTATCCACGGCCATGTTCTACTACCAAACAGAGGTCTTGCATTTAGAAGCCTCTTTTCTCGGGACTGCGCGAGTCGTTGGATGGTTGGGTCTAATGTTTGGAACTTTCATTTATAATCGCTTCTTTAAGACTATGAAGCTAAGAAGAATACTCATGTAAGTAACAAGAATACAAGTATAAGAATCCTTTTTAGCTTTTGGTGGTACTGTAAGAATTCTTTTGTGTTCATCTTTTCAGGTGGGCTCAAATTGGTTTATCTCTTCTGAGTCTCCTTGATGTTGTTTTGGTTTCTCGCTTGAATGTTGACATCGGGCTTTCTGATAGAACGATGGTGCTCTTTGGTTCAGCTCTTGCGGATGCGATCAATCAACTCAAGTATGTACACTTTGTTCCATTGGCATTCTTCTTTACAGATTCTATCATGCAATCAGATTCACAACTCCTGCTTGACTTTTATGGCTAATTCTATTGCGGGCCTTTTGGGTCATTGGAAATGGGTCCAAAGTTATTCCTTATTATATGTTCTAGTCCATTCAGCTATAGTGCTTTAGATTGATTCTTAAACTGAACCATTTGATAATGCCTGTAATACTCGGGTTGAGAGTCTTTTGTTCTCCAACGGGTTCGAATCTTGAAATCCAAGCAAGTTCACCCGTCTTATTCAGTTGCTAAGTTCAAGGAACTTTGAGCATAATCGAAGTGCCCAATAATAAAATGCATATTAACTTTTAAATTTAGGAGGAATAGCAAATAAGTCTTTGAACTATTTTTTAGGCAAATAACATCTTAAACTTAGAGCCGAGGTGATAGCAATTGAGTCCCCATCTCCAGAGGTGTCGTCAAAGAAATTACGTTTTTGTCGCGTGATTTTCTCTACTTGATAATTTTAAAGAAAAACAACTCACGACAAAACAATTTTGGAGATTTCTGGAGAAAAACAAGTTGAAAAACTCAACGTTCATGCCACAAAAATTGTTTTATCGAGAGTTGTTTCTCTCTGAAAAATTGTCCAACAGAAAAATTCACGTGTGACAAGAATGTGACTTTTTTTATAACACTCCTAACAACGATGACTTAATTGGTAAGGCTACTAAGTTCAGGAAGTTATGCCTAAGAAATGTTGAAAATTTTATTTGCTCTTCATCACTAAGTTTGAAGGGCTAACATTCATGCACTTTACTCAAAAAATATTAACAATCTTTTTTGGTAGGGAAGGGAAGTTGTTAAAGTCTCAATGAATGCTGATGTTTTGTGGAGTTGACCGTTGGTTACACTTGTCTGTTCCTCTTAAAGAAAGATTTTATCAAAATAGGTTGCTGTAGATCTAAAGATTATTTGATAAGACACTGAAATTTTTGTAAATTATTTGATATTGGTTAGAGAGAAGCAGTTTGAAGCACAAGTTTAAAGAATTAACTCTGGATTTGCAGGTTTATGCCATTTCTGATCTTATCAGGGCAGCTCTGTCCACCCGGAATCGAAGGAACTCTCTTCGCGCTGTTCATGTCAATTAACAACTTAGGCTCGACAATTGGATCGTTCGGGGGTGCTGGCCTTGCATCAGCCCTGAACATCTCTTCGGCTTCTTTCGACAAACTTCTTACCGGAATCTCCATTCAAGTAATCTGCTCTTTCATTCCTGTGGCCTTCCTCTTTTTAATACCAAAGGAAGCTACTGGTGTATCAGCATAGATAAAGAACCCACCTATTTCTGGGTTTGAAGCCAGAAAAATCCTAGGATTTCCCAAATGGGTTTATTTTTTGTTACACATCATCCACATATTTGTACTGTTAATTTTGTTTGTGATGAGAAATAATTATTTTATAGGAGCTGTGGATCTTTTGGATTGACAAGTGTTTTGCTTGATTTGATGATCTAAATGGTAGTGATATATGTTAAGAATACTAGTTTATTTTTATCTTTTAATTTTTATTTTGAGAATTATCATTTATTAATTGATGTAATTAATATAATAAATTAAAAATAATTAAACTAAGTCAGTACTACGTTAACATGTAATGTTAAATCTACTTTATTATTTTACTCTCTTAAAAACCTCTGTCAAATATCTATTTGTGCAATTAATGTAATAAATTATAATAATTTATTGTATTAATTGCACCAATAAATATTTGACACGTTGAGTCTTTTAAGATAGTGAAATAAGAGAGTACACCTAACAGTATTCTTACGTTAAGAGGTAAAAATTAAAAAATAAAAATGGTACATTGCCTCTCGAATTACTGATGAATAAATTAAAATCATATCGAAGAACCATAGCATGTCGTCAGTATTGATGCTTCCTACTTTTAGGGTTACATAAATATTAAAATTTCAATTGAATCCAATATCGTTTGTTAATTTTTTAAATGAAGATTTATTGAAATTATTGATGGAATCTCAAAACTGATAACAGAATCAAAGTACAGGGTTTGGTTTGCCCATTTTTTTAATATAAAGGGCTAACTGAAATAAAGTGCATATTACATGATTAAAATCGATAATTACCTTATTTATTTCGAGACAAAAAAAATTATTCTGTCAAAGAAGCCCTCGCTTCCTTTGTTGAAATAAGGACAAATACAAATAGTCCGAGTTTGGTTTATTCCAACCGCGTGACTCTATTTTAGTAGAATTAGAAAATAAACGTATAATTATTTTTTTAACAAAATGAAAAAATTCCAACCAATTAGCACCAAATCTTGACCAATAATCCTGTGCCACGTGTATCTCAACCTCTATATAAATCACCTCCACTTTCTATTTTACTTCTTGATAACGCTTATCCTCTTCAAATCGAGGCTCTTCTTCCATCCTTGATTTCTTAGGGTTACCTCCTCGCCCGTCCGACTCTTGTATTTTTTTTCTTCGCAGAAGCGAGAGATTTCCATTGCGTTGATCGCATTAGGTATCGTCGTTCTTCTCGGTTCATCATGATGCAGCAGCCGGGTGCTGGTATGGTTCCATCGTCGCAGATGCCTCCTATGTCGTCCGATCAGTTTACTCAGCAGTACCAACAGCACCAGCAGTGGATGATGAACCAGCCGCATCAACAGGCTCTATCCCAGCTGATTCCACCTCCATCTGGATGGGCCCCGCAGGGGGTGCCTCCGCCTATGCAGGCGCAGGGACATCAATACTCTGGCGATGCTAATGCTGGATCTAATGAGGTTCGATCTCTCTGGATAGGAGACTTGCAACAGTGGATGGATGAAAACTATATTATTAACTGCTTCTCTCAGACTGGAGAGGTAATTCATTTTATATACATGCTTGCATTCTTGAGTAGTCGATTATTTTGTTTCTGACCAACAAGAAGGATTATTAGATCCATTTATTTGTAGATGCGTTATTAACATGTGGTCGGAGTATTTTTTTTTTTTTTTATTACGCTCACTCTTGATTAGTGCATGTTAATGGATCGCAAGTTTATGGGTAAAATACATTGTAGGTTCTCATAGTGTAAGAATAGGTTTCGATTTGGTCCTTGTAGATTCAGATTTTTCACTTAAGTTCTTATATTTTTAAGTTCTTTCTTATAAGTTTTAATAGTTCTATTCTCAATTTCTGTGATATTTTTAAGTTCTTTCTTATAAGTTTTAATAGTTCTATTCTCAATTTCTGTGAATAAATGGCAAATGACACGATATTTTATTTTAATTCATATCCACCCTTTCATGTCGACAAAAACACACTCGGATGAAAAAAATTTAACTTGGGCCCTTAAATGAGCAGTAGACCAAGTTCGAGATTTATATACATGCTTGCATTATTGAGCAGTTGATTATTTTGTTTCTGACCAACAAGAAGGATTATTAGATCTGTTTATTTGTAGATGCGTTATTAGCATGTGGTCGGAGTGATTTAATTTTTATTACGCTCACTCTTGATTAATGCATGTTAATGGATCGCAAGTTTATGGGTAAAATACATTATAGATTCTCATAGTGTAAGAATGGGTTTCGATTTGGTCCTTGTAGATTCAGATTTTTCACTTAAGCTCTTATATTTTTAAGTTCTTATAAGTTTTAATAGTTCCATTCTCAATTTCTGTGAATAAATGGCAAATGACACGAGATTTTATTTTAATTCATACCCACCTTTTCATGTTGTCAAAAACACACTCGGATAAAAAAATTTTAACTTGTCGTTCGGACCCATAAATGAGCAGTAGACCAAGTAAGAATAAAATAATCAATTTTTTTTAGGTGTTGACTTAAATAAAAGTACAGATACATCACATTTTCTGGAAATTTTATTTGCAAAAATCTACTGGGGAATATTTCAAAACAGAGAAAAAAATGTAAAGACTTCACTGAGAAAATTGAAAGTGTGAAGAGTAAATTGAAACATACCCTAAAGGATCACTAGAATATTTTACCCTAAAATTTTCTATTGGTTAGGTATTTTTTGATTTAGTGGCATCTTTTGTTCGGATTGTCTTGTGCAAGCTTTTCATTTTTTGCTTCAGTTTTCTCTCTCACTATTCTATGGTTTTTTCTACTTGAAAACGTTATTTTTCTTTAATTATGGTTTTCTACTTATTTGAAAACGTATCTATGATATTTCTTTTATTTATTTCTCTCGTGATGACTAATGGTTATGAAACACAAAATGATCTGATTTATTTTGATCCATTCAAACAATATTAACTTTGTTTATCCAGCTGTCAATTTTACTATGAATTCTGGATCTTTTGACGATTGTAATGACACTACAATGCGATTATGCTTAATACATGTTTATTGGTTGGTCACAGTTTGTTTCCGCCAAGGTGATTCGAAATAAAATAACCGGCATACCTGAGGGATATGGTTTTGTTGAGTTTGTCAGTAATGCTGCTGCTGATAAAATTTTACAAAGTTATAATGGTACATTAATGCCAAATAGTGAACAGAATTTTCGATTGAATTGGGCAACCTTTGGTGCCGGTGAGAGGCGTCAAGATGATGGTCCTGAATTTACAGTTTTCGTGGGAGATTTAGCTGCTGATGTTAATGACTATACACTGCAAGAAACGTTTAAAACAGTGTACCACTCTGTTAAAGGAGCAAAAGTTGTCACTGATCGAACCACAGGACGTTCTAAAGGTTATGGGTTTGTCAAGTTTGGCGATGAAAATGAACAAATGCGTGCCATGACGGAAATGAATGGTATTTATTGTTCCTCAAGACCCATGCGTGTTGGACCTGCTGCTACTAAGAAATCTGTTGGTGGATCACCATACCAGAATGGTAAGTTGCATTTGGGTTGTGACCCACCTTAGTGTTATTTAATGAAGTTGCTATCGGGTATTTGCTTGTGGAAATTAGAACAATTTGTTTTGTCATGTGTGTTAGTCTGTTAACCATTGTCAGTGTACTTTGATTTGAGTGGATTTTTTTTTATATCTTTTTGATTTTGTTTGGAGGTAAAAAATGAGAACTTTCCATTCTTAATGTGACGTCATTTCAGTAATGCACTTGAAGATAGGAGGAATTTTCAGTCATTTCGTTCCAGCAATTACCTTTGTAAGCTTGGGCTCATTTAGTTATGATAAAACGTGCAAAAACTTATAAAACTCATGTTGTCTTAAAGCAGGACACAGAGGCTCTCATTTTGTGGGTCTGGCATGGTTTCTCAGCTGAAAATGAAATGATTCCACTTAAATGCGTGGCCTCATTTTAGGTCAGTTATTTTGTTTACGTCGTAAGCTTCTTGGTTCATTTTCTTGTGGCATTTATTTGCTACATTCAAGAGTACTTTTCCAGTTCCATATTTACATAGGTTACCAGTCTAGTTTCCTGTTCTTGCTCGCTACCAAGTCTACTTGATACTACCTATGTTTTCAATTCATTAAGCTCAGACAATTCTTTTTTATTGGTATTCTTTCTCAATCAGCCCCCTTGCTATTTACTTTTTGTTAAAGTACCATTCTATTCCAAATTTTCTTGTCGGTGTTGAATTATACTTTTGTGTCAATTTTTGGTGGTAAGAGCAAATTCTTTTCTGAGTTTAGACAATTTTATCGGAGCAGTATCTGTGGGAAAGAGCCTCAGCGAAGATTTGGCATGTGGTTGGTGTCCAGCATACTATTTCAGATTAACTTCTTCTGTCTGTAGTCTCCCCCTAGTTTATTTTGCTATTTTGTATTGCTCACGATGGTTTATTCTTTCGATGTGTGAGCTAGTCTTTATAGTTTATCTGAGGACATCAGTTTTTATAGTTTATCCGGGAACGGCTTTAACTAATTTCGTAGTGAGTTATCTAACTGAATGTGTCTCTGTGACATAAGGTGCTCCTTGTCTATTTACCCATCTCATTTTATTGTGTTCACTTTTCATAACCCCCCACTGTTACATACCTGGATTACATAAAGTTAGTAACATCAGATGTGATATTTAGCGATTGGAGATGTTACCTTTTCATGGATGATGGATACAATACGAGGGTTAAATATTGCAAATGAAACATGATACTCATCAAGAGGAAACGGTGCTGGTATTCAAATATGCCTAGTGGAGAAGAAGGTTGAATGTGCATGCTTTTTCTTTTCCTGGTTGATGGATGTTTCTCTCCATTGTTTTCTCAGAATGAGGCGTTGATTCAATAATCAGTGTTATGTAGTTTCTAAAATCATCAATTTTCTTGTCTATGCTGAGATTGGTCGTATTATGTTTTTAAAACCATAGTATGTTTTTGCAGCTAGTTTACAATATTTATTATGTACTGTGCTGATTATGGTTTGGGAGTTCAGCGTTTGATGAGAGAAATGGTACTGTTAAAGCTTCAGCTCTTTGCCTTAACCAGATGTTGTTAGGGGAGAATTCATATATCCATTGTCAAATCTTTCACATAATTGTCTTCTAAATAGTTTTTAATAGTTGCAGCTAGTTACCAGAACACACCCGGAAATCCTGGGGAAAATGACCCAAATAATACAACAGTGAGTTCTATTAAGTTCTTTACATTTTACTCAGTTTGAGGACTTGACTCTGAAATGATTGGTTGCAGATATTTGTTGGGGGCTTGGACTCCAGTGTTACAGATGATGTGTTGAAACAAGTTTTTGGCCAATTTGGAGAGCTTGTTCATGTGAAAATACCCATGGGAAAGCGGTGTGGTTTTGTTCAGTTTGCCAACAGGTAGGCCTTGAGGAGCCCTTCAATTCTTCCCCGTTACCTCTTCCGGGATATAGAATTCATGGGTTAGTTTTTTTTTTCTCATCATATTTAGAATGAGTGCGGAACAAGCATTATCAATGTTGAATGGAACTCAACTGGGTGGACAGAGTATTCGTCTTTCATGGGGCCGTAGTCCTTCAAATAAGCAACAGGTTTTTCTTTTGCAACCAATTTTTTTTGTTAAATTGAACTTTCTGATTAGGTATATTTAGTATTCTGGATTAGTCTAATGGCACTTCGGATAACCATCACGATGTGTATTGGAACTTACAGCCAGATCAGGCTCAGTGGAATGGTGGTGGATATTATGGGTATGGACAAGGATACGACACATACGGATATACCCAAAATCCACAAGAGCATAATATGTATTATGGAGGATACCCTGGGTATGGTAACTACCAGCAGCCGGGTTCTTACCAACGACCACATCAGGTAAATTATTTAATCGATTGATATCCAATTTTTTTCTCGTTACATGGTTAAATCCTAGACTTAATTCTGAAAGTGCCCCCATCTGTTTGGAATGATAGATATCTTCGGCAATTGGCTTATTATTATTATTATTATTTTTGTGCAGTGATTCGCAGGTCAAAGAATGAACGGTTGCTTTAAGGTGTGTTGGGGGGTTGTGTTTTTGCTTTTATGGGCATTTGAAATGAGGAAGTGTGGTGTCTACATCTTGTTCTTGTCTTAATTTTTTTTTATGCAAGTGTTTCTTTTTAGGAGCTTCCGTTTTCTGAGATTTTATTTGATGGGTTCTAACCGTATGTACTCCAACTAGAGAAATAGCATCTTTCAACTGTTGTGGTTTGAGCTATATTATATATATAAGCTACATTTTGAAGTTTGTTTTAGTTATTTTTAATGATGAACTCGTGTTTAGTAAATAGATTATGTGCCAAATATGCAATTTGAATTCAACTATGTACGTGTCGTTTTCTGTCGAAACATGGTTTGAATTTTGAAGGTAATAGTTGAATGTCACAAGGCTAATAATATATAATCTTGGGAAAAGTTCAATTTAGACCCCAACGTATGGGGTCAGTGACCATTTGGTACCTAACATTTTTTTTGTATCCAATTAAACCCTAACGTATAAAACGTTTGCAATTTAAATCCAACCGTCAATTTTTTAGTTAAATTTAACGGATTTCTTCCAAATTTTCCAAACTACCTCTCTCTCTCTCTCTCTCTCTCAAATATCCATTCTCACTTTTTCACATCCTTTTTTTTGGTTTTGTTCTTCCGCCAAAAGTACCAATACCAGAAGCACCACCTCGATGATACAGAAACAGAACGCGAGGAGGTTCAATGTAGCGAATGGGACGACCATTACAGTTCCACGAGTTCAACTGATGCTGATGAGGATGGTACTGAGACGGAATGAGATGTGAGATCCCAAATAGGGTCGCGGTCAAATGTAGGATCTTCGATCCGAAAGGATCCCGTAGCTCCACGCCAACTTACTAATACTCAAGCACCGACGGAGAAGTTTGACGGTGGTGAATCTTCATGAGTTAAAAGAAAGGCGAGATCTCGGACATGAGACTGGTTGTTAGGCACAAAACTTGAAGGAAATCTTGGATGCCATCAAGGAAACTTTGATGGCGGCGGCTGTGGCTGGAGATGTAGTCTCGGAGATTTAGAGGTTGGAAGGGCTCAGCTCGATCGTAGTTTTCGGCAGCTGAAGAGTAAGTTTGTCTTTTTTCTCAAATCTGTTTGGTTGCTGACAAATGTTGCATGCTTTCGTTTATGGACGGTGAATCTAATTGACTTCTGATGAAATTTGAGTAATCTAACTATGCTCGGAAAGTGGGTACTGAATTTTTTTTCATCTCAGAATCCATTGCAGTCGTGAGAGAGAGAGAGGTAGTTTGGGAAATTTGAAAGGAATCTGTTAAATTTAACTAAAAAATTGACAGTAGGGTTTAAATTGCAAAGGTTTTATAGGTTAGGGTTTGATTGGGTACAAAAAAACGTTAAGTACCAAATGGTCACTGACCCCATACGTTGGGGTCTAAATTGAACTTTTTCCTATAATCTTCGTATAATATTCCTCGGCATAAGAAATACATTTTTATTAATGTATATAACGTTGGCCATCTTTTATTTTTATCATCTTAAAGTCGATTGATCTAGAATGACTCGGTTTTTTTTTTTATCATTTATGGTGGATATTTTAAACATTTTTTTTAATGACATAGACCTCACGTGAAATGCATGTCATGGACATTTTTCTAATTGTAATTCTAATTCAAATGTGGTGATTTGTGATTTCTTGATTCTGTCTCGCATGTATGTTGTAATTCTTATAAATTTAACATATCAGCGAAACATAAGTTGAATTAGTACTATAAAGAGAGTAGATTTAACAAATTAAATAATGGTAACAAAATGCTTTGTTGACAGTAAAAAAATTAATGTTTTTTTTTTCCAATAAAGTTCAAAAATGTCTGTTACAACTACCCTTAAATCAGAATCTTAAGAGTAATTTACCCAATTTAAATGTAACTGTTTCCAAAATCTTTGTAGCACGTTGCTTTCTATCACTCCATAATTTCTTGGAATTGGTACCAAAAGAGTAAATTTTCTTTTCAAGTGTGAAGGTGTGTGTATAGCAGACACTAACACGAAACCCTCGCACTCAATTGTGCCCTCATAAATTACAATATTCGCTTTTGATACACGTCTATTTTTATGTCATATCTGTAAACATGTCAAAGGCCTGGCTGCTTGTAATGTACGAACAGTGTGCTTGCCAACTAGTAAGAAACAATGTAAAACATGCACCGCTCTAAAAATAAATAAATGGGTCAACTAATTTACTTGTGCATGGAACTCAACAATTTCAGAGCCAGCTCTTCTTGAGCTGCCAAAGAAATGGCATCGGCTGCCAAATCCGGGGAGTTTTTGTTTTCTTTCTTCTCGTCCCCTTCACTCTCGCTGTCGAAATATTTCTTCTGTCTCTTGTGAGGTCTGTCTCCTCTCGTGTCTTATCTTCGTCGGACTCTGATGTAAATCCTCTTCCTTTTCTCCTTCATCTTCTTCTTGATCCGCTTTTCCCGTAGTCGATCCCTTTCTATAAGCTGTCTTCCTTATCGGCCTGCTTCATCCGGCTCTCATCTTCTTGTAATACTCACTTTTTTTGTCTGAAACATTTACCTGAAAATGAATCAACCAAAAAACAGCTGTTTCATAGTAGGAAGGTGGAAAAATACCTTTGTCAAGTGAAACATCGCCCCCGCATTTTATGTCAGCCTTCCTGGCGAGCGGGGGAAGTGTATTACCGTCATCATCAAAGACAACTCTGGAACCCACAGGTCTGTGGATGTTGATCTTTAACTTCTTTTTCTTTGAAACACGTGTAGCTGGCCTGCAACATTTATATAATCAAACTATTGCACACGATAACCATAGTATAACTAAAAGGAGAAAACAAATTATTGATGACTATCAAGCATAATGTTTTAAGAGTAAAAATACACGATAATCTAAGTTGTTCATTATTTTTCTAAAACATCATATTTACTAAAGATAACATATATTCTTTTTTTTTGGTACAACAGAATATTTTGTTTCATAATCAGAAAATAAAGTAACACCATAGAAAAAACTCTCAAAATAGAAAAAAACTGTGTTAATCATAAAAAGAAGACTCTAATGTTCATCTCAACCCTTTAAATAGAAACAAAAATTAAATGACGAAAATTAAAAAAAAAAAATTAAAATAAAACAATAAAACGCCTAATGGACTTATTGGGTATGAGTCTGTTCTACATTTTTATAGAACGAAGTACATTGATAAAGAGAAATACCAAGAAGAAACATATATCGTTAGTACACCCTAGGCCACACTCTTCCAAATTCATAAGCAGTTACACCTTTAGTTGAAATTCGTCATGGCAAAATTAAATTAGTTTAAATAAGAGATAACTCACACAACATCTTCAACTTGACCAGCTTTGTCTACCTGGCCTTAGCGGTGTGTCGTGAAGAGGCGATGTGTCACTATTTCTTCATTAAGTCACCAATGTCTAGCTTTCTCCCTGGAATATTTGCATCCATTTATCTTGTTAGAATTTCCACTCAGGCTTCCCACTTGCTTTTATACGCTTAAAGTTTCATGTTCAAAAATCGAACTTTTGGGCGTAATAGGGAGTCCCAATGATGCTGAAAACCTCATCTATAGGCCATTTCGTGATGTCAAAATTTTTTTTTTTTTTTTTTTTT
>CM039514.1:43550027-43642126 GCA_022432975.1 Begonia masoniana | reverse complement strand
TGTTATCCTCACTATATCCAATGCCTGCTCTATCAAAGGTCATTCTTTGATCATTTATCAACATCTTCAGTTTATTACTACTAAGAGTCAATCTCTGAACAAACCAGTTTAAGAATTCATTTTTCTTTTTCAGTTCAGACACTTCTTTTTCATGCTGAATATGTTCATTTGCGTGCTTCTCAATAAAACATGCATTTTCCTTTTTCAAAGCATTGTATTTGATTTTTAACATGCCAAATTGTTTCACCAAATCATTAAATGCATCTATTAATTCACCATCTTCATTGTCACTATCGCTATCACTTAAAATACTTGAGGAAGAAGTACTAACCTTTTCCTCGTGTGCCATGAAGCACAGATTTGTAACTTCCTCATCTTCTGAAGAGGAGGTATCACCTTCACTGTCATCCCAAGTGGCCTTCATAGCCTTCTTCTTGAACTTCTTGGGATACTTCTTTGTCTGTGGACAATCTGCCTTCATGTGGCCAGGCTTTCCACATCCAAAGCAAGTGATTTCCTTCTCCTTGTGAGATTTCTCACCCTTTGGAAATCTCCGACCTTGCATTCTTTTTCTTTGGAGGAATTTGCTGAACCTCCTTGTAATGAGGGCTATATCCTCATCATCTTCTTCTTCTTCTTCCTCCTCAGACATATCTTGTTTACTGGAAGAAGCTTTCATAGCAATGTCTTTTCTTTTTGAAGTCTCTTTCTCCTTGAGGTCCTCCTTCTCGTTTGACCTAATTGTGATCTCATGTGTCATAAGAGATCCAATGAGTTCCTCAAGTTTCAGAGCCTTGAGATCCTTTGCTTCCTGTATGGCAGTCACCTTTGGCTGCCAGCTTCTTGGAAGACATCTGAGGATCTTCCTAACCTGTTCTTCACTAGAATAAGATTTACCAAGAGCTTTCAAGCCATTAGTTATGTTAGTAAATCTAGTAAACATAGAAGAGACAGATTCATCTTTGGGCATGGAGAATAGTTCATATTCATGTATGAGCATATTAAGTTTACTCTCCTTTACTTGGTTTGTGCCCTCGTGTGTGACCTCTAGTAAGTGCCAAATCTCCTGTGCACTTTCACACCCTTGTACTCTATTAAATTCATCTCTATTCAGAGCACAGTACAGGGTATTTATAGCCTTAGCATTCAGGCTCAAGTTTCTCTTATCGGTATCATTTAGTTCATGTGACTCTTTAGGAACTCTAATACCATTCTCTGTTTTAACAGCTATGTATGGACCATTTTCTATATTATTCCACAAGTCATAGTCCATAGCCTGAACATAAATTCTCATTCTAGATTTTCAGTAAACATAGTCATTTCCATCAAAGAATGGAGGTCTAGTGGTAGACTGACCTTCCATTTGAGTAGAGTGCGTGTTGAATGCCATTTCAGATAACACACTATTTTAATATAAACTACTTAGACAATATTAAACCTCGCTCTGATACCAATTGTAGGATCGGAATTGTCTAAGAGGGGGGTGAATTAGACTTTTTAATTTTAATTTCAGTTCAACCTAATTTCTCTCCTTGATTAAACTTATAGATTTAACACAAGTAATCAAATAATGTAAAGAGAGAGTGAGAGAAATTTGACACCAGTATTTTTACGTGGTTCGGCCAAACTGCCTACGTCCACGCTCCAAGGCTCCCCCTTGAAGATTCCTTACTTCTCCTCAACGAGAAACTCTGATCGAACTTACGGGCTTCGATCTACAGCCTTACACAATCCTGGATTGAACTTTTTGCGGGCGTCAATCCACTGCCTTATACAGATTTGAGTTTGTAAAATATTAAGCTCACTCTACAACCTCACAAGATGAATCTCAAGTTAGGATTAAGAGATGTAGAGAAAAATACAGAGAGTTAAACTTTCGCAGCTAGGGCTCAGAATTCAAATTTTGGCAAAAGGTTATTCCTTCGTGCTCTGAGCTTGGCTTAAATACTCTGTATAATTTTTCTTCACAGAATTGAATGCTTCTATCTTCAAATGGAAAAATGTTACCGTTGGGAAGCATCCGTACTGAAGCAGCTATCCGTTGCTTCTGAAAATGTTGTTCGTCGTCGCCATTAAAGATCTGGAGTTAATGCTGAAAACGACGTCACTGTAGCTTCGCGGCTAACTTTGAATTCTGGCAGAAGTTCACCGACAGATGAAGCTTGAAATGCCATCGGCAGATGTTTCATAAACATTCATCGGCAGATGCGTCATAAACATTCATCGGCAGATGCGTCTTGAAAAGCTGCAGCAGTAAATTCCATCGGCAGGAGTCACGTTAACACGCCATCGGAAAGAGCAGTAAGTCCCTATCGGCAGATGCGACATATAAGTGCTTTGACACGTCATCGGCAGAGATCTTCAAAGTGCTATCGGCAGATGAGTCTAAAGCGCTATCGGCAGGAGACTTTGAACACGTCATCGGTATGTGTTGCTTTTGAACAACTTTGCCTTTTTGTCGTCTAGCGATCGGCATGTGAATGCTTCAATTGCCATCTGTATATGTATGCTTTGAAAAACACCATCGGCAGGAATGAAATGAAAACGACATCGGTATGTGGTGCATGAACGCGATCGGTATGAACTGCATTAAACGACTTCGCCATTTGTCGTTTAATGTTCGGCAGGTGAAATTCCAAGTGTCATCGGCAGATGCAGCATTTAAAAACATAGTTTTACAGTACAACCCTGAACACTTAATATGTTTCATTAGACAACTAAAATACCCTTTTCAAGGGTATTTCCAATAGATTTAACTTAAAAGCATTTCATTATTCTCAATTAATAAACATAATCAAATTGTACACTAAGTATACAAATACATAATCAAAAACAAATCATGACTTAAACACTCTATAAGTCAACAGTACGAAGCTTTATCGGACTAGCTGGTTATTACAGGAAATTCATCAAGGGATTTTCTGTGATAGCGAAGCCTATGACTAGCTTAACAAGGAAGGACATCAAGTTCAGGTGGTCTGAAGCATGTGAGATAAGCTTTCAGACACTTAAGCAGAAATTAACCACTGCTCCTCTGTTAGTATTGCCAGTTGAAGACGGCAAGTTCAGCGTATATTGTGATGCGTCGAAAATTGGCTTGGGATGCGTATTGATGCAAGAAGGGAAGGTGGTAGCATACGCGTCCAGACAATTGAAGAGCCATGAAGAAAACTACCCTACTCATGACCTTGAGTTAGCGGCAGTTGTATTTGCGCTGAAGGTATGGAGACACCACCTATATGGACAGTCATGTGAGGTATTTTCTGACCACAAGAGTCTGAAGTACATCTTTACTCAGAAAGA
This sequence comes from Begonia masoniana, assembly GCA_022432975.1. Classification (NCBI taxonomy): domain Eukaryota; kingdom Viridiplantae; phylum Streptophyta; class Magnoliopsida; order Cucurbitales; family Begoniaceae; genus Begonia; species Begonia masoniana. Next base: position 43,638,823 of record CM039514.1, on the reverse strand, counting down.
ATTGAATATGAGGCAGAGGCGGTGGTTAGAATTCGTAAAAGACTACGATGTTGAGATCAAATATCATCCTGGTAAAGCTAATGTGGTAGCTGATGCACTAAGCAGAATGCCAGCTACCATGCAACCAGATACGTCGGCCGTGTCAATGCCTTTGAGAACAGAGATTCAGAAGTTCGATATGGAAATAGTTTCTGGGCTATCGGCCATACTGGCAGACTTAACATTACGGCCCTCCGTCCTGGACAGAATTAAAGGAGCCCAGAAGACCAGTTCGAAGGAGATGGCTGATATTGTGAGCAAGTTACCCATGGCCTCTTCCGAGTTCAGCTATTCGGGAGATGGTATTCTGAAGTTCAGGGGTAGATGGTATGTTCCGAAGGATGAAGAGCTACGGAAGCATATCTTGTCGGAAGCCCATTCGTCTCCTTTCTCTGTGCATCCTGGAAGCACAAAGATGTATCAGGACTTAAAACTTCACTTCTGGTGGCCGAATATGAAGAATGAAGTGGCCAAGTATGTGGAGTCTTGTATGATATGTCAACAGGTCAAAGCTGAACACCAACGACCGAGTGGAATGCTTCAGCCTCTTCCGATCCCCGAATGGAAATGGGAGAACATTACGATGGACTTTGTTGTGGGCCTTCCAAAGACAGTTAAAGGCCATAATAGCATATGGGTCATAGTGGACAGATTGACAAAATCGGCCCATTTCCTACCTGTGAAGACAACGTACTCTATGGACCAGTATGCGGAACTGTACATCAGTGAGATTGTTAAGCTGCATGGCATTCCGGTGTCCATTGTTTCGGACCGGGATCCTAGATTCACTTCCAGGTTTTGGAAAAGTCTGCAGAGCTCTTTGGGCACTAGATTGGACTTCAGCACGGCGTTTCACCCACAAACAGACGGACAATCTGAAAGGACGATTCAGACATTGGAAGATATGTTAAGGGCGTGCGTGCTGGAACTTCATGCTCCTTGGAGTAGGTATTTGCCGCTTGTGGAGTTTGCCTACAACAATAGCTACCAGGCTACAATTGGCATGGCTCCCTATGAAGCGCTTTATGGCAGAAAGTGCAGATCCCCTTTGTGTTGGGATGAAGTCGGAGAAACCAAGCTCATCGGCCCCGAGATACTACAACAAATGTCTGGTGTAATAACGGCGATCAAGCAAAGAATCCAAGCTGCACAAAGTCGGCAAAAGAGTTATGCGGACCATAGAAGAAAGGACTTGGAGTTTGCTGAAGGTGATGAAGTATTCTTGAAGGTGTCACCTTTCAAAGGTGTGATGAGATTTGGCAAGAGAGGAAAGCTCAGCCCAAGGTTTGTTGGGCCCTTTCCCATTTTGAAGAAAATTGGGAACATGGCCTACAGACTACAGCTACCAGCGTCTATGGATGGAGTTCATGATGTTTTCCATGTGTCAATGCTGAGAAAGTGCGTACGAGATCCAACTCAGATCGTGGAACACGTGGATTTTGATATCATGCCAACGCTGACATACGAAGAAAGGCCCATACAGATACTGGATACCTCAGTCAAGGTATTGCGCAACAAGGTGGTCCCGTTGGTGAAAGTCTTATGGCGCAATCACAATGTGGAAGAAGCCACGTGGGAAAGACAAGCGGATGTTAGAGCCCAGTATCCGGACCTCTTTGCTTAGGCAAATTTTGGGGACAAAATTTCTGTTAAGGTGGGTGGAATGTAACACCCGACATTTTTGCCATGTGATAGTTTTCCCGGGGCATTTAATCGGGATTAATATTATATTAATACAACGTATGTTTTGGTTGTAATGATGGAATGTTTAAAGGAAAACCAAACTAAGTGTAATCAAATCAAGTCAATTAGGTTAAAAGCTAATGGAAGGGTAAATGTGGAAGTAATTAAGGTAGGTGGGAGCAAACCAATGGATGAGTGCCAAGTGGCAACTTGTTGAAGAAGATATGTCTTCTCTTCCTCCTACGTGAAGCTCACTTCTACCTCCCCTTTCTGTTTTCTCTTTTCCAGGCGATTGAAACAAAACTTCCACACTTTGTTTCTCCAGCACTTCTCCGTTTTCTTCAGCAAAGGTGAGCGTATTTTACTGCTAACAAGTTTGGACAAGTTTAATGTGAGTTTTTATCGAAGTTTAGGGTTTCGGTTTTTGGTGAAAACTCACTGTTTTGGATGAAAACACATTGGTGTGTTTTCTAAAGTGTTTAAGCGTGCTTGCTGCATATCCTACACGTTATTTGTTAGCTTTTGCAGCTTGTTGAGTTTCCTTTACATGCATACTACAGGTCAGAGCACTCCAGGAACATTCGAGCACCTGACACCGCCGCAAACAGGTAAGTTCATGTAAGTTCATGCACCTACGTTGGCCCTTAAGGCCCTACAACTTGGAGGTACTAGGTTTGGTTCGGGTAGTTAGGATTTCAGGTTATGTTTTAAGTTAAACATGTTTCCATTATATTCTGTTTTCCCTGTTGTGTTCACTCTGCTATCTGTGAATGTTAAGTTTAGGCATCGCACTTATTCATGCATACACGTTTCCTGTAAAATCATGCAAATGTTTTCAGCACTGGTTTTGAAGTAAGTAAGATAAAATCTGTAATGTAATGTACGGTTAAGTGTGGACGAGGACTGGCATCCTGTCAAGTACTCCTGTTATGTCCTGAAGTGGCATGTACATCCTGTTGCGCCAGCTCCTCCTCCCACTTATACCTTCCTGTCCAGTGAAACGTAATGTAATGTAATGTTCATGTATTTGAAAATGTTCATGCATAGCATATGCATACTGTATTTCATGTTCTTACTGAGCTCTAGGCTCATAGATGAACTCCCTGTTGTAGGTACTGAACCTGAACCCGAGGACTTTGTTCCTCAAAATGATGATCTAGTGTAGAGGGTGGCTCGAGCTCTCGGGGTGGTTGCTGCAGGCAGACACAAGCTCCTGTTCTGAGGTTTAAGTTATTTTTCTTTTGATAGTCCGTACTTGTAAAGAGTTCTGAAACTCTGGTTTGGTGTCAAATACTCTGTAGAAAATATCTGTTTGAAAAATTCTGTAAAGACAGTTTGAATTCTGTATTAGCTTTGAGATTTTGAAACAATGTATAGACTCAATGTCAATGCTAAAGATTGCTGTATTTGACAGTAAGTTCATACTCTAAAGTATTCTGAAATTCTGTTAAGTTTTCTAGTTTCTGTCATGTTCTAAAACCGTATTTAGATTCGGGTTTGAAGGTCTGAAACCTTTATGCCTTCTGGATTTGTGTTCTCCGTTTATATGCCTCTCTGTCAAAAGTTGTAAATTCTGTCCTTAAATTCCGATTATATCTTCCGGTAGGGGCTTTGCCTGCATCTACCGCCAGAGAGTGATTCTGTTTTAGGTTTGCTCCTGCCGGTTTCATTCGATGTCTGCGTCTGCCGATTGTTACTGCTCATTCTGTCTGTTTTAAACTTCATCTGCCGATGACGTCAGATCATCTTCCGACTGACGTCATCATCTCCTGCCGATTTCGTTCATTGACTGTATCTGCCGATGACGTTAGATCATCTTCCGACTGACGTCATCACCTCCTGCCGATTGTGTTGCTATCTGCCTCTGCCGGTTATGTTGGCTAACTTCATCTGCCGGTTGACGTCACCCATTTTCGGATGACGTCATCACAATCTGCCGGTTCCCATATGCTGTTTTCTCATTCCGATGATGTCACCATTCATTCAGATGACGTCATTGCACCTGCCGATCCCAATTACTGCTTTCCCCTGCCGATGACATCATCCCCTGTATATTCCTTCCGGTTATGTATTCCGCCCAACAGCATTTGTTTTATTTTAAGTTAAGTCTTTCGCCATTCTTTAGGAACCTGTTTCCATCTTCCGGCCACGTCACATGCCGATGCTTTCCGCCAGCTCTGTTTATTTCATTTTCATTCTTCTGCTTTTCCTATGCTATTGGTTCTACCCCGTATTCGGAGAACTCTCTCCCTCTGTTAAAGGTTAGACTGTTCTGTCCCGTTCCGTTTAAAAAAAAATAGTCACCCCTTTCCTGTCATCTGTCCCGGAGTGACGGCTTGATCCCAGACTCCGATCGGGATTCCGGTTTCGGGCTGTCACACTATGTGGGAAATATCTTCCATCATCGAGACAGTCAGCAAGGATTTCGCTGTCAACATAACGTCCAATATTGCAAAAAGAGCAAGAAGTATAGCTCGGACACGTAACGAAGGCAGCGGCGACAAACAATACAAGCAAGTCTGGTCGTACGCAGCTGAAATTTATAGATCAAATCCAGGTAGTTCGATATACATACATGCTTACGAGGTGGACTCTAACACGTGGGCATATCAAAGAATGTATATGTGCATGGCTGCGTGCAAAGCAGGTTTGATGCAGTTTGGTAGACATATTATCTGTTTGGACGGTTGTCATCTAAAAGGGTCGTGTCCCGGACAATTACTCACAGCCGTGAGTATCGATGGCAACGATGGAATATATCCTGTTGCGGTTGCAAATGTCGAAAGAGAATCCGAGGACACATGGACGTGGTTTTTGCAACACCTGAAGCGAGACCTGAACCTTGGCGAGGGAGACGGATGGACATTTATTTCTGATCGACAAAAGGTATAATACATTTCTAATTGTGATTCTTGCATTAAATTAATTAATTTAATTAATTAATTTAATTTTCGTTGAAATTTCAGGGGTTGTTGAATGCCGTTGAAAAAGAATTTAAAGATTCCGAGCAGCGCTTCTGCCTCCGGCATATGTACGCAAACTTCAAATCCTTGTTCCGGGGCAGAGCATACCGAGATGCGATGTGGAGTGCGGCCAGGGCACCGACAGAGTATCATTTCAACCACGAAATGAGCAAATTATTCCAGCTTAGCACAGATGCTCACGCATGGCTCCGAGCAGAAGAGCCTAAATATTGGGCTTCTCATGCCTTCTCTTGGGTACCCAAGTGCGATATGGGTCTGAATAATTTGAGCGAGTCATTCAATGCAGTTCTACTGCCTGCGAGGGACAAGCCGATCTTGACCATGTTCGAGCTGATTCGAAAGTGTTTGATGACTCGCATCGTCAAGAAATTTGAGAAGTTGACCCAATCAACAGACCTCCTGTGTCCCAAGATCAAGGATAAGCTTCACAAGATAGGAATGACAGCTCAACATTGGAGTGCTCAACGTGCGGGAGATGCACGATTTGAGGTGAGTAACGGCCACGAATCATATACAGTTGACATCGGTACGTGGATGTGCAACTGCACCAGGTGGATGCGTACTGGAATTCCGTGTGTCCATGTCATTCCATGCATCCGGTTCATGAGAATGCCACCAGAAAATTACGTGCATCCATGCTACCACCGGGTGACCTACCTGCAGATGTACTCACAGTTTATACGACCCGTGAGCGGCAATCAAATGTGGCCGGTCGTGACAGATGTGAAGCAACTCATCCCGCCGAGAAGATATCGCCAACCTGGTAGGCCGAAGAAGACAAGAGTGCGGGATGTCGACGAGCCATCGAGTTCGACAACGATTAGGCGAAACTCGCAGATGACTTGCAGTATATGTCGGCAGAAGGGGCACAATAGTCGCACTTGTCCTCACCGGGGATCCACTTCAGGAGCTGCTACTGAAGACACGTTTATGGGATTCAACACAGCTGAAGGGACGCAAGAATCTGTGACACGCGACCGACGCAGAAATAATTCATTGTTATTAATTATGTTGCAAGTGACCGTTACAATATCAGTCTAATTATTTTTCTTCTTATTTATGTGATATAATAAATGAAAAATAAAACAAACAAAATGAAAAAACAATAATAGATTTATTAATAATGACGTTAAGTTAATTTATGTACTTCGAGCCCGTTTTTGCACGATAAAATAGTTCGATCCATTTTTTGCACTCAGTCGATAGTTCGATCCAGAAAATGCATTTAACTCTATTTAATTAAGATAATTAAATTGATTAATTAAATTTTAAAAAAAATTGACAGAGTTTCGTTTGTTTTATAACTCCCCCATAGCAATCTTCAGACAATTCCTGCATATTCAGATTGCACATATATACCCAACAGCCAGATACAGTTCACAAATAATCTAAACTAAACGAAACTAAAATCATTAACAATCATCAACTAAATAATAAATTACAATAAACTAAAATAACAAAAATATTACAACAAAATCAACTAAACTACGGTAAGGGCGGGGGATCATCGCCCTCATCTACGCCGCCTGTAGGCTGATGCTCGAAGTAGTCTTCGACCCGCAATTGGGACCTCTGGTCCCACCTCCGATCCAAGGTCTCCTGCATCGTATCCAGCCTCCGATCCAAATGCTCCTGCATCGAATCCAGCCTCCGATGCAGACTGTCACTCATCTGAACAAGATAATCATATATCCTGTCAGATCCCTGTGCTGGCGGTGGCGGTGCGGAGGCATACTCGGTATATGGGGCATCATCGGGGCCGGGGGCGGGGCCGGGGGCGTCCTCCATCTGAACATCTCGTGATGTGGAGGCTCCGGGATGACCCTTGGACGTCCAAGAACCGTCGACTTCGACTAGGCTCATTCGAGTCAAATGAGCCCTGTCAAATACATCGACAGATCTATGGGCTCGGAGCTGCTCTCCGACTGGAGGCTGAATCTGCGCTCGCTGTAGGATCTTCCAAATTAAGGTCTCATACGGCAGATTCTTGTTCTTCGTTCGCCCTATCTCTTCCATGTGACCCACAATCATGTACCCGGGGTCGAACGACTGGCTGGTGTATAGCTTATGCATCACATAGAGATCCATCCATCTAACAAGATCTCTGTGTCCATCCCTCGGAAGGATGGTGTGGCTAATGAGGTTGTGAATAACCCGAGCTTTGACATTCAAGTCCCTCGATCTCGGCTTCACGAACCCGACAATCTCTGCATTACGGTGGATTTGCCGCATGAACATTAGGCTCTCTTCTGTGCTGACAAAATCACACTGCCTGGAAGCGTGATAATATTGCTCGGCGTCCTCAATGGCAAATCCGAGCAGCTCATTGATGATTTGTGCATTTACGGCGACGTCTGAACCGAAGAGATACGTCCTCAAATGACCTGTACTCCCGGCACTATGCATGTTCGCATAAAACAGGCGAACAACTCTGTCACAGCTGTCGCCCCTCATGCCGTACACACCGTGCAAAGAGATGGCGTCAAACATCTCCTGGATCCCGAAACCCTCCCAACCTCTGAAGTTGGCAGTCTTCCCGTAAAAAATGGAGCAAATCCCCATATCTTGGTCGTATTGCTCCTTTGACGCCCGACTTCGAAACTCTATCGAATAACGGCCCGGGGGCGGTTGCCGCTCTTCCTCTGTCGACGGATTTGATGTTTCATCTAGTTCATTCCGTCGTGGACATTTTCTACCAATAAACGTTCTCGACATTTTCGGATTTTTCAAATCTGTCCGGGGTCGGAGATTCGAGTTTTTCTGGTTTGTCGCCTAAATAACCTCACGAAATGAGGATTTTCAGTGCGAAAATCGTGAAATATGGCAAAGAACGGTTCGGATTTGGCTCGGTTTAGGGATTGGGGGCTCGGTTTAGGGCTTGGGTGCAAGGTTTAAGATTTGGTGCTCCGATTTGGGTGGTTTTGGATCAGATTTGGACGATTTTGGCAGCACAACGTTGGATTCTGAAGATTTCGAGGAGAGAAAAGTCGGGTTTCGGGGTAAAAATCGTCAAAATGAGCCTTGGTCGACGATATACTATCGCAGAACGGGTACCCGTTAGAGGGTAAACACCCCCCGCATTCGTGACACCGGGTACCCGTTGTTTGAATACGGGTACCCGTCTGATGAACATTCAAACAACGGGTACCCGCATGAAGAACAACGGGTACCCGTTGTTTGAGTATCAAATTTTTGTTGAATAGCCCGCTCGCACGTGAGGAGCATGTGCCCCCTAACGAGAACGGGTACCCGTTCTCTGTACGCGGCCACCCGTTCTCAGTTAAGACCGTGCTTTTTTTTTCTTTTTTTTTCTTTTTTTTTTCATTTAATTACCGGTAGACCGAAACTTTAAAATGTCGACCAAAAGTTAGAGGGACGTGACAATTATGGTATTAGATTTTAAACAATTTATTTTGAAATTTTTGACATTACATAAATTAAAATAATTACAAAAGTCACTTGCGTCATAATTATTGACGGTCAATTATTGGATTCTCAACTACCCTCGCACAGTTGTGAGAATCGATAAAACTCTTTATTTCAACGACTTGCTCGTCTTGCATCCGCGACGCATGCAGTCGCCATGCACAACCTTCTGTGCATTTAGCCGTGAGTCGTCGTTTGTCGCATTGATGGAATTTGATGCTATAACCATTTTGCAACGAATATTCCCTTATGTCGCCTTTAATTACCTGCATACAACTATATTTTTTTCCTAAATAGAAACTCATTTGAGAAGAGTGATGGAGAAGAGAAGAGAATAGAAGAGTGAGGGGGTGGTACGAGAAGAGGAGGGCGAGGGAGCCTTTAAATAGGCCTGGGAAACGGGTACCCGGTGATGCAGAACGGGTACCCGTTGTCAACAGCAAAGCCCGTGATCGAGCGTATAATTGATCACGGGTCTAACAGAGGACGGGTTGCCGCATCAGAAGAACGGGTACCCGTTCTCCGTCACGGGCACTGACAAGTTGATCGCGGGGGGTCTTCACCCTCTGAAGAGCATTATCGGGGAGAACGGGTACCCGCTTTCTGAGAACGGGTACCCGTTCTTCCTCGGGGGCGTTTTGGAGGGTGAAGACCCCCCGCGAACGTGAGGCGCACGTGCACGCGGGGGGTCTTCACCCTCTAAAACGCCCCCGAGGAAGAACGGGTACCCGTTTGCAGAAAGCGGGTACCCGTTCTCCCCGACTCACTCCCCGCGGAGGGTATACGGGTACCCGGAAAGCCATTTTTCGTCCATTATCGAAACTTCGAGCCAGTTTTTGCACGATAAAATAGTTCGATCCATTTTTTGCACTCAGTCGATAGTTCGATCCAGAAAATGCATTTAACCCTATAATTAATGTGCAAATAATATAATAAATTATAACTAATTAATTTGTTATATTAAATATATCAATCATTTTTTACACTTCAATGAGTATAATTAGAAAGTAGAATAAGAGAGTAAACGTAATTTTATTCGTAAATAAATCACTGACGTCATAAAACGATTAGAACCATTTTTAGATTAGATTTAAAAGAACTAAAATATTTAGCCATGGCAATAGGGGCATTATCGTGGTTAAATGCGAAAAGGGAGGTCTATTGATAAGGATGAGGTGTGAGGTGTGCATTTGATATTTAATGATAGAGATTCATGATTACAATATCTAATATTTATTACTTCAATAATATTAATTTTCCACAATAAATTCAAAATAAAAAAACCGGACCAAATCGAACCAACCGATAACTGTACTTCGATTTTGAAGCAATCTTGGATGGTTTTCATTTTGGGTCGGGATCGAAACGATGGCCACAGATCGATTATCAGCTCATGAAGGTTCGAGCTAACTAACGAAAATCGGATTGGATCGTTCCATCACATTTAAATTTAAAATTTGACCTAGACGTGACCCGAACAAAATTTAAGACGTAATTTGATTTGATTCCGACTTGTATTGGACTCAAACCTATATATTTTAATAAAATTAACTTTTATTTTTTATTTTAATTTTAATTGAATTTCATAGTTTAGTACGATTCAATTTCACTCTTTAGTCGGATCGACTTCAATTTTACTTTTTTGAAATCGATATTGGCTAATTTCCTTTAGTTTGATTACGAAATAAAACCGTGTCTAATCTTATCGAAATCACTCATTGAGTAAGGTTTGTTACGTTGAAATCATCGTATAACTATTTTTTTTAACATTAACTTCATGTTTTGATGCAATCTAAACTAAATGAAATAACACATCTTTAAAAAAAAAATAACAATTTAAGAAAAAATCTTTACTATGTTCATTCATGGCAAAGAGCCCTCTTTCTCTTTCTCTTTCTCTTTCTCTTTTCTCCTTTAATTTGCCTGCTTATGTACTCAGACTCTGCAAGAGCTCTTAGCCATGGAAGCACCTTTCCACTTTCTAGTAAGGCTCTTGTTCCTCCATAGACTACAAAATCTTGGTGTTCGGTTTTTACGTTTTTTGTGTAGCAACTCGTGTTTTAGTATTACATTTTGTAATATGTTCTGCGGAAAATACACGAAAAAAGTTATTTCAATTTTGACAAGATACTAAAAATAATGATGCGATACAAAAATAGCTAAAAATCGAATCCAATAATAATAAAAAAATCAATAAAAATTAGATGCTATAATTTATGTGAAAAATTCATTTCGAGAGAAAAATCAGAGACATAAAATAATATTCAATTAAGATAAAATATAATTTAGATTCCATCGTATAAGATAACGCATAACAAACGTTACGCAAAAGATAAACGTGATGCACATGCATGATTTTTCTTTAAATATATAGTCTATCAATGAACTATGATAGAAAATAAACAAGATTGGGAAAAATGAAAATTAGATTGATAATACAGAAGAATTTCTACTTTTTTTGAACAAAATGAACATATATGTTTCAGCTTTGAGTAATTTAGAATTTATTTTCAATTTATCCGTTAAATTCAGCACGTGTTTTAAATCAATTTCTAACTCATCTAGTTATTTCTAACCCAATTTTTAACTCTATCGACCTCCTATCGAGCAATTTGTGAACTCTCTTAGTCACTGATAGAATTCAAAATCGGGTTAGAAATTGTTAAAGATTTTAAAATTGAGTTAAAACATCTTACGAAATGAAAAACATGAAATGCAGTAGTAAATTTGTCTGATAAATTTACATCAAGATCTAAATAACTGAAATATGAAGATTCAATTTGTCTGAAAAAAATAGTTTGACGGCTAACATGTGAATAAAAGCATTAGAAGTTAAATTGCTCTTTATCCCGAATTTATAAATGATTTAAATAATTCATACTTAATTAAGAGAATAAATCTATGGTTAGTGTTTTATTCCACCCACGAATGATCGACCTCGTACCATAATCAGTTCCAGTCCACCGACAAGATTCCTGTCTTCCTTTCCCGGCTCCGAGATATCGGGTCGAAAATGGAAGGTGTCGGGTCCAGGCTAGGCCGTGCTTCCTCCCGGTACGGTCCGACGACGACGGTTTTCAACGGGCCGGTCAGAAAATGGAGAAAGAGGTGGGTTCGGGTCTCTTCGTCGTCCACTCTAAGCTCCTCGACGACTCACTCTCAGTCCGGCGTCCACAAGCTCCTTCTCTGCCGGTGGACCCCTGTTCCGACAATTTCTCCTCCCCCTGCCACCGACTCCGACGCCGTTCCGGAGGAGCCGCCGAGACGCAAGTTTCGCTACACTCCTGTAAGTGTTGAAACAGATAGGAACCCCTATTCTTCTTTGATTTTTAGACCCAAAATTGGTAGTTGGGATTGAGGGAGTTTTTGAAGAAGATTCTTTAAATTATGTTCAATTTGAGAAACTTGTTTGAATATTTATACTTCCACTGTGCAGATTTCTGTGGTTGAAGAACAGAAAAATGCAGTTGTGAAGACAGTGGAGGATGGAAAAGGTAAAAGAAGAGTTGGAATGGCGGCCATGGTTGAGGAGGTGCAGGAAAAGCCAAACATCGACCTCGTTTTCGAAGAAGAAACAACAATGGTAGCTGTCTGAAACTCGCTTCTTAAAAGATTGAATCTAAGACAGAACAAGAAAACGATATCCTGTTTAGATGTTCTTGAATAAACTTAGTTTCTCTAGCCAATGCAGGTTTCGGCTAAGAAGCTAATCAGCTTGAATGATCCAAAGGAAAGTGTTCTGGATTTAGGCTTGTGCTTAAATGGAAAAACCGGGAACCTTGGCTCGGTCGGATAAAACCCGGTAATGGATCGAAAACGATGGAAATTATAGTCTTTACATTAGTGTTATATTAGTGTATCTTTGTAGTGAAGATTTAGTCTATCCTTCTAGTCCATCTTTTGTGCATATTATCATGTTCCATCTTCATCTGTGACATGTGATTATGTGCATATTATCATGTTCCATCTTCATCTGTGACATGTGATTAGGTAAAAAAGCTGCAGTTTTTTTTGTAATTGTGCAAATGGTTATGAAACTGTACAACTTTTTGAGGCAGTGGTAAGAATTAGGCAACATAATTTTGTGTCAAGTGCTTGCGATACAGGTAGAGTAACGTCGATGCAAATAAGCTACAGCAATTTTACGCGTATCTTCGCTAAATTGGTGATATTATTATTGTTCTTCAACGTGGATACGCCGTCTTGATTTCCTTGTTTCCGAGACAATGTAAATTTATCGTTCTTTATGTTGGCGTCGGGGATGCAAATCCACGATTGGAAGTTTTTTATTTGAAATCTTACCGTCTGCAGTGGCCTATTAAGGTTTCGGACTTGGAATGATAATTTCCTGAGATCCCGACGTCAAAATGACATTCTTGCCAGTGGAGAGGTTATTCCTAGAATAGCATTGTTGCTTTGATTCTTTGGAGAGATTGATTAGGGTTTTGAACCTGTGACTTTCGAGCTTCGTGATTAGAATTAAGTTAATATCTGAGCCTTTGCATTGTTGCTAGACTCGCGGTTTGCTCGTTTCGTTTTCTTTCGGGTTCACTATGCACCATGATCGCATGGGGCCGATGATGGGTAACCCGAGTAGTGGAAGAAACATCTACGCATTCAAATATTGCTTTTTTCTTCTCGAAGATTCTTAAAGAAACGTAGCTCATACATCTAACATTTCTCCAAATATACCAAATTGAGAAGCATCTCCTCACAGTTTTCAAATAATTCACCAAAAACAGAGCCAGGCAGTAATTTGATCAATTGGCATAGATGGTAAATCCTCTCAGGTTAATCCGATGTGTGGGAAAAAAATAAATGACAAAAACTATAATATTATTGTTGTAGAAAAATAAATCAGTACCATGGTGGAGATTTAGAACAGGTTGTATGCCAAAACTTTTTAAGCATCTCATGAATTTTCTTCAAGCTTGAGAGGCTTTTTCATTACATCCCGAGTCGTTCTCTGTCGATTTAGTCACGCCAACTTCAGCTGGCCGTAAAACTCGATCATAAAGCATGTATCCGGACTGTTTACATAAAATACAACAGTAGCGGTCATTAGAAATGAAAAGTGAGCAGGTTGTGAGTCAACATTAATCGCCTCGAAAGAACAGAGAAGCACTTGGAAATGATATGAAAGGAAATTACGTGTATTATTCATGTTCTTGGCAATCGAACTAATCCAGTAAATAGCCAAACGATTACTCCAATGTGTCCAAATAAATTCATGGGTATTGAAAGAACTACTATAAACTACAGATTTCTTCTGACCATCTTTGGGTTTATAGTATACTGTATAAGGTTTACTACAACATTCTGATCTTGATCATGAAATATTATTGTTCAATGAATTGAATCCTTTGCATGTCGTGAAAGTAGGTTGCTCCAGATTTTGATAAAGAAAGCCAAAGAATGGATGAAGAAACCATACCTTCAAAACTACGGCAACTGTACCGGAAGGCTTAGAGCCATCTGGGATTTCAAATATTGCATTATGCCTATGTGGATCGAACGGCTCATTCGTAGGATCGAATTTCTCTACCCCCGACTTTTTCAAAACCTGTGTGAAAAAGTATTCATAAGCTCTAACGTATGTAACGATATGAACTTCTAGTTTGCTTTTGGAAAACTAAATATCTTTCCATAATTGAAAAAAAAAGCTCAAAATACAATCAAGGGATTTCGAGAGATGCAGCTTTAAATTTCTTCTTTCCAATTCGATAAAGTAAACTCAAAGAAAATACAACTAAGTTCTAACGTAAATGTCGCCGAAGACGATTTACCTCTCCAAGCTGTTTTTCTGTCATTTCAACTCCTTCTAAAAGGGTTTTTAAGAGTGGTACAGCTCCAGAAGAGTCTTTGGATGCATCAATCTTTGAGAAACTATCTTTAACAACAGAAGAAGCTCTTCCCAAATTGTCTGCAACATCGAGTAAACCTTTTGCAAAATTCTGCAACACACAAATGAAAGCAGATCGTTTTGATTGGTAGGATAATATTGAAAACAGAATTACACAAAAGGGAGACACTAATGATGTAGAACAATTGCTTGCTTACTGCTCCATTAGTTTTAGTAAACGAGTTTAGGAAGTAAAAAGTCATCTTGACAGCTATTTTATAAAACCATCAATAATTTTTCTCAACTAATTTTATTGGTTAGCTTTCTGAAGAAACGTTATAAAATGTAGACCTCTAATTGAAATCAGATTAAATTTCAATTCTATCAAGAACAAAAAAGTTCTACTCTTCAAAAGCTATACAAAGAGAAGAAATAAGGTGGTGTTTGGTAGGAGGGAATGGACATATAAGTGGAATGCTCATTCCCATTCAAGGTCCTTCCCTTCATTTTGTTGGGGTTTATAATATCTATTTCATAATAATCTAATGGAGTGGTCATTCTTAAAACAATATACAAGAATGGCAATTTCATTTTGTCATTAAGGTGTAAATCAAGCCGGACCATCTTCTATTAGTTGGATCGGAAACAGGGATGACAGGACTTTGGGCCGTTTTGATTGACCCAAAAATAGATTGAGCCTGGCAGATCTATTGGTTTTTTTTTTTTTCACAAGTTGAGCTTTCTTTCAATTCTTTCTGTCAACCCAAACAGGTCCTTCCTCCTCATTTTAATGTTCTTGACACCAGTCTCTCAATTTGTCTCATCGGAATTTTTCATTGTCGTTTTCAACCGACCAAAACGGTCACCATTCTTTTGCTGACACAATTGATTATCTTCTTTCCTTGACTACTGTTTACAAGGTCTTTTTCTCCTCATCTATTGGTCTATTTTAAGATTAATTCAAATATACTTTATGTTAGTTTGTATAAAGCATGTTTTGGTTAAAACAATGTTAATTGATTCTATTTTAAACTTGCAACCAAAGGAATGAGATTGGCTTTTCACTCCATTCCAGATCCCCATTCCCATTTTCATTCCATTCCTATCTCATTCCCACCATCCAAGATCTACCGACTACCACACCAAAATAGGGGACGATAAAACTTTCATCTTCAAAAATCATTCCACTTGGTATGCTCCAAACGCATTAAATATGCAGCGAGAACAAGATTGGCCTCTGACTTCTTCTATCCACAGGCAAAAACATGTTTGTACAAGAAAAAACACATATCAAAAGAAATAAATACATAGAGACAAACCTGTATGGCGAATTTTTTCGTGTTTTGTGCTTCGCGCCTTGTCCGGTCCATGACATTTTCCATTTCAGCATACGTGCGGAGAACTTTATCTTGCATTTTCTCAATCTCTTTGTGCTTCTCCTTCAAAAGCTCTTCCTTTTCCGCCACAACTTTAACCAGATCATCCATGGAAAGGTCGTCATCACTCTCTGAGGAAGAATCAGAAAATGCAACTCGTTTAGAAGTCTGTCTCCTTCTTTTAGACTGCGAATCTGATACAGAACCTGATTCTTTTGTAGAAGAAACGTCTTCAGTTTGATCAGAAACTCTGTCATCTCCGGCATTTTTGGAATCACTATCTCCCCTTTCTTTTTCTTTAGCTTCAGGGGATGCTGATGAAGAGAATTGGAATATTTGAAAGGATGAATTCAAGGTTGGATGGTGAAATAAAGGCACCTGAATTAAAAACAGCTTAGACAGATGGAGCTTACTACTATTTTAATGCTGAAAATTACAGAAAGAAAGTGATTAAGCTGAAACAAACACCTCAAATGATCAAAATTTTGAAATGAAAGCACATGTAAGTCAAGAATCAATCCAAACCACCATCAAATTAGCAATTCAAGGAAAACAAAAACAAAACCTCATAAAACCCTAGTGAATGTAAAAAAAGAAAAGGCATTTCCAAACCGTACTTTTTGCGGGGACTCTTGAACAATGGAATGGAACTGATTAGACAGAATTGGAGCGAGCTTCAGCTTCTCCGACTGCGAAGATGAGAAAAGCAGAGAGCTCCGGGAAACGCTCCTTGAGGCGCGAGAGAAAATCTTTCCGACAAACATGGCTAAGAATCGAACGAGCCGAAGATTCAACGAAGAGGAGAGATGAAAGTGATTGAAAACCGAAGAGAACGAAGCTGTTCGAACTTGGAGGAGAAGCAATGGAAGATTTTGCGGGGTTTTGCCCTGGTTTATATTATTTGTCGCAATTGCCCCTACGAGCTGTAGTTTGATAGAAGAAACCTTCACGTTTTTCTAGTAATTTGGAAGATTGTTTGCGGGTAGTTACGTCAATTCACAGAATCTCAGAAGCATCCAGAACCTTACCATAGGAATTGGCTTAAACCCTAAAAATAAATTTAATTTAATTTTATTTTATTTTATTTTGTGAACTAAAACCCTAGTAATTTTAACCCTAATTTAATTAAGTTAACATGAACCAATTACAAAAAAATAAGAATCGATTTCACATGAATCGACACGATGTCAAATTTAAGCTCGTGTTTTAATCGAAACACTTGTAGCACATGCAGAAGTTCCACCCCGACTATGTACATTAGAGTGAAAAATTAAAGAATTTCATTTCTAAATATTAGAATCGAACAATAGGGCAAAAAAGAAATTACGAAAATTAGATATCGAGATTTAATATATAAAAACTATTTTGAAGAAAAAAAAATCAATTTATTCTAATTACGTGTAATTAAACCCTAATTGATAATTTATTCTGAAAATCTCCAACTAAACCTTAATTGAGAATTGGGTAATTATCGATTTGAACCATGTACTATACACTTTTTTTCAATTCGCCCATTGTACTAAAAAAACGGGCAAGCCGAACCTTGTACTTTAATTCTGTTATCATTTTTGACATTCTATTAATAATTTCATTAAACCTTCATTTAAAAAATTACCAAACGATCTTAAATTCAGTTGAAATTTTTACCACATGTTCACTACTTAATGAGAAGATAATATGAAACTTTTCGTTTTTTTTTAACACATGTACAATTTATTGTAATTTTATTTTAGCATTTTATAAAAATATTATAATAAATCATAAAAGTTTTAAAAAATTACGAAATTTTTTTTTATTATCTACCCATAATGTGGTGAGCATGTGAACAAATTTTCAAATAAATCCAATATATTTTTGTATTTGTTTAAATTAATCTCAATTTCTTCTTTACTTTATAAATTAATTTTTTAAAAAATACCAAACGATATTTGATTTATTTGAAAAAAATTTCACATATTCAACCTATCATGGGTAGATAATAGAAACATTTTCGTGATTTTCTAAAATTTGTATGATTTATTATAATATTTTTATAAATTACTAAAATACAATTACAATAAATCATACATGTTTTAAAAAATCACAAAAATTTTTAGATTATCTTTTCATTCAATAGTAAACATGTATTAAAAATTTCAACTGCATCTAAGATCGTTTGGTAATTTTTTAAATGAAGGTTTAATGAAATTGTTAATAGAATGTCAAAAATGATAACAAAATCAAAGTACAGGGTTCAATTTGCCGATTTTTTTAGTACAAAGGGTGAATTGAAAAACAGTGTATAGTATAGAGTTCCAATCAATAATTACCCTTGAGAATTTAATTATGAATTCCTAAATTAAGAATAATAGTCTTCAATTACCATTGTTCAAGTTACATATAAATCATAACCCATTATACTAAACTTTCATAAATCAAAAAATAAATTAAATCTTCTTAATTTATTAAACCAAAACTGATTTGAACATGACCATTAACCAAAACCTAATTCACCTCACAAGATGACCCAAGTTCTTTCAAACCAAACCGGGACGGGTCGAAAACTTTAAAGTTGACGCAAGTAAATCCAAAATTGGCCAAATGCGGTGGAGTAAGTATTTTGATCGTATTTTTTTTATGAAATTACGATATTTTAAAGAACCTATTGGTATACGAAGGTATGAATGAATGAATATATTGAAATTGACTATTTAAATGAGATGACTGACGTAATGTTATTGAGAGTAACAAACTGCTGATTGTCTAATAGTGAATTTCACTATCTAGTCTCATTAACATCACACTAAATAGGTTTAAAAACTTCGAGATGAACATAACGATTGATGAATAGGTGTAAATTAGGGTTTAGAACGACCTAATCAAATCTAATTTTGAGTATTGAACTGGTAAAAAATTTTAGGGTTTGAAATTTGGTCGTTGCAATTCTCCGTCAAAAACTCATTTTTTAGACAATACTTTCAAAAAAAATAACCACAATACTCAACATTTCAGTCCCAAAAAACCTATAAATATACTAAACAATAGGATCTAGCAAAAGACAAATGGAGTTAAGAAACAAACTTCCAAGAGGAAACATAATCAACAAACAAGTGGCAAAGATTGAAATGAAAGATTTTGAGGTAATATACTCACCTTCAGTAACATTTAACTTCTCACTTCCGCTCTTTCGGAAAATGAAGTTTGATCAGCGCGGGAAGTTCGGCTAGCTCAATTCGAGGCTTGCCTAGCAATATGCTCTTCAACTTCTCATCGCAAATGACCACATTCTTGTTGTTTGGATCCTAAGAAAGAGAAATCAAATTCATTATAAGAGCAAAAACAGAGAATTGTGATGAGCAAAAACCTGAAGCTTGTTGGTTTTGATGTACGACCAAACGCGCATAAAACAGCCCAAACGAGAAATTTGGGACTGTCCCACAAAGTCTCTCAGAGTTGAAGGAAGATTGGCAAGGTCAATTAAGTTGGCAAGCTTCTTTGGCTGATCTAGAATGCTGCTTTTAATGCGCTGTGGAAGCATTTTCACAAATCACAATCCTGACTCTTTGAAGCTTCAAGTTAGTTGCTTACACAGGTAAAGTAAAATCTTGAATGCATAGTGATAAATAACAATCATTTTCCAACATTTTTGCCTTTTTTTTTATAAAAAAACAAAATAAAGTTACGAAGAGAAAAGAATGGAAGAACTTTTTTCAAGCAAATACCATACGTGAGAGAAGTAAACTAGAATGATAAATCCTAAAAACTCATAAATTAATATTGTCCAAAAGATCAATTTTTGTCCATTTTACCATTTTTAATCCTCATCGTGATCATTAGCTTTAAGCTCCGGTAAAACTCAGCAGGTCTGAATTGGGAGAGGGTTCTCAAGTTTGAGTCTCTTCAGGGTATTTCAGGTTTATTACGAGAATTTAGATGAGGTGAGCAAAGGGTGGCCAAGATATCCATATTTATGACAAACCCATCTCTCGTACACACTTCAACAGTTCATGGGTCAAATAAAGCTTCATAAATGAGTTCAAAAGATTCACCTAGCAGTTTCTAAACTGGAGCAATCCTTCAGGGGAATTTAATCAAACATCTGGCGGGCAATTAAATAACGATAAGAAAGACTTCAAACGAGACAACATGGGTTCTTCACACAATATTAACCCGGAAATTTCATCTCAAAACTAAAAAGAACAAGTTCCTGCCTCGCGTGAATCAACAAAAAAATTAACAAACAGATGAAATCCAACAGACCAAGATTAATCAAATACACAAACAGTAAAACAACCAACCTGGAGAAGATTGCACTGGAGTGGAAGAGCTAAAAGCTGAGCGAGAAATTGAGATGCCAGCAATTGGAACGTAGAATCCTAGAGGTTGAGGGAAAGCTACAGGCAGCCGAGGAATTCTTGATTTTTTTAACGGATTCCATTTATTTATATATTTTTATAATAATAAATTCTCTAGAAAGCCATAACCAACAACAATTTTAGAAAATTCAAAAAAAAAAAAAAAGGAGGAAAGAAAATACACAATCCATTGTCAACAAATCTGTTTTGTTGTAATTTTTTTTTTTTTTTTTCGATTTAAACTCATCTTCTTCTGTTGGTTTGGACTTGGTTTTGGGTTAATTTTAGTCAATTTCGGATGGTTTTGTTTGGTTTTTATTTATTTTTTGTTACAATTGGAGGAAAATCGAGCAAGGAATTCACAATGCAGAGATTTTATTTTATACAGACGAAAAGTTCAAGATTTAACATCAATATTACAATTTGTTTTTTTTACTAATTTCGCAAATTATGGCAAGATAAAAAAAAAAAAAAAAAAATCATTAGACTTGTATGCTTAGCAATTGGGTCCATTGCAACAGAATGATCCAATGCGTTGATTTGATCTTTCAACGGTCTTGATCGGTTCTAAAGATCCGATCCGATCCTCCTGGTTCGAGATCAAAGAGTCGAAGAAACTCGAGCCCCAAAAGAACCTCACCAAAAAGATATAAAATCTCAGTTTCACTCCACAAAACTGGAAAACAATTATTAATGGTTTACACAAATGTAGAGACATTAATCTCCACTTGCACATAAATTATACATACATATATACTTTTCTAATCCGAGTTTGGGTCCAAGAAAAGCTTGGAACAACTTCAAGAGATTTATCATCAAACCGCAGAATGTCGTTGCCTCTAGCCGAATTTAATCGTATGGATTTCTGAAATTCTTTAAGAGATCCGGGATATCGTAACCCAACATGTCGTCGACAGATTGAATCATCTTTGGCTTCAACTTCTCGAACTTATCGAAATTGTAACCACTTAAAATCTCTCTGAAGTGATCCTCATTCGGGAAATCGCCGGGTGGAAGGTGGAACTCCCTTTGTACCTAGTTCAAGATGCCACGTCACCAGTAAGATGCAACTTCTTTTACTATAATGATAAGAAACAAATACTATGATCATGATGTAGTTTTTTTAAGTAATTACTATTGGCTGCGCTGATGAAATGATCAAGTTTTACAAAAAAAGTAGATGAATGTCGGTCAAACCACACTCCTAAAAGTACAAAAAACAAAGAATAGTTCTTTTTAGTAGGATAAGATTTGAATTTTTCAAATTTTCTTCCAAGAAAATACTTTATGGGAAGTCAACATCTAAAAGCTGGTCGAGTCTAACTTCTTTAAAAGCAGTTTAGAACTTAAAATCATAAAATAATCTAATTTTTATCTTGTTTACCATGAAAACCTTTCAACTTAATGATAACAAGATCAGTATTTGTCCTGTGAAATCAAATCAAACGCACTAATGGACAGGGAGAGATAGAGAGTGATGAAACCTTTCCAAATTCATCCGCCAAATTATCTATGAGTCGCTGCTGGGTCTTGGCTTTTCCCATCATAGCAGGCATCTCCTTTTTAAGATGGCCGATAATGTATGCATGTATTTTGGCGGCTCTAGCACGTTTGACAAATTCATTTATCTACATGAAACAAATTCATCAGATTTAGAACATATCCTGACCATGATTTAGAACACTAAGACACAGCACTCGAGCATCCAGTATCATCACCAGAACATTTCTTAATTTTTTATCGAATTTGTTTAGTAGTTGCTAACGAAGATGCAATAAAAAGGACAAAAGAAAATAGATAAATGGTTATTTTAACATGTCGAACATAAATATAAATAAATTCAGACAACTCACACGACGATCACAAGCTTTCTTTGGAATATCTTTCAAATCAGAAAGAAGATCTTCCTGTTCTTTTTCAAATAGTTCTTTACCAATTGGACCAGTAGCAGCTTCATTTACTGGTTTGTCATTGAAGGAGCTACCAAATAAAATAGACATGTCAATATGGTGCAGAAATCGCTATATGATTTCAAATGTCAACATATGATAAGAAAACAACAGAAGAATAACGTTATGCTCTTAAAATCAACCATCAAGCAAAAAGCTGCAATTAGAAAAGTAAAAGCAGAAGGATGGCACATTTTATTATATTCGAGATTAGCTCATTTTCTTTGTAATAATTGATTGTAATCAACTTATGGTGAAGATACAAGGCTGCAAGTGACAACAAATCAAATCATAACCACCACATCAAGAAGGAAAGCTCACCCTATATAAACACGGGAAACCTCAGGAGTGTTCAAAACTTTTCCAAGAGACCACATTAGTGCTCCATATACTCTCATCAGCTGTAATATTGCCCAGGTTAAAGATAATAGAAAAGCAACTAAGATTAATCATGTCATATACCAAAGATTTTAATTTGGAAAATTATTACCTGTTGGGTATCAACTTGGTCTGCTTTGTTCAATACCACACGAATCTTGTCATCATGGCCACGTAATGATGATATCACACGTTTGAACTCGTCACTGATATCAAGTTTGTGAGGATCAAACAGCAGTAAAATAAGATCACACTTAGCAGCAAACCATGATGTAACACCAGTAAAATCATAAGCTCGTTGCGTTCTCTGCTTTTCTCCAGATAAAACTCCAGGCGTGTCAACAAATGTAATGTGTTCGAGTAGCTTCAGAGATGTAAGTGTAAGTTTCAGATGGAAGCAGTCTCTATTAAATCCCATGTTACACAAGAAAAGAAACTCACAGGATGTGGCATTTGAGAGCACTCAAATTTTGATAGAAATGCTGTTCCAAAAGTTGTCAGACCATTGAAAGGCATGTCTGCTTGAACAGCGACAGTATTCCCAGGAACACTTCTTTCATCAGTTCCAGACTGTAAAGAGAGCGCACTGAAAACTTGAGTTCCCAGATTATGTGAGAAGGTAAGTAGGATAATGAAAGAGGTTTATAAAATCGTTTACAATATGCATCTCATATTGCTGGTAAGTAGTAGCATACAACTACTTTTATTGGGATTATAGATCTTCATTAAGATAAATTTTATCATTGACTTCAAGTAAGATCTAAAAGATGTTAATATTATAACAGCTTACTAAATCATATACCAACATGATAAGATCTATATTAAAAAAAATATATATGTTGTTTCCATGTAACATAAGAGAGTAAAACATGCATGTACCATAACAACTACAAATCTGTCTGTTGTAGGTTCTGGCCCAATGTGAGCTCCTGTAAAGATAATTACAATTTCATAACTTATACAAATAAGAAGCGCGAAACACACCAAAGCAATAAACAGAGAAGGACAACTTGCCTGGATAACTACTTTTAAGCAAATGCTTGATAAATGTTGTTTTCCCAGTAGAATATTGACCCAACAGCATAACCATGGGTTTGGCATCAAAATCGCTATTAGTCTGCAGCATAAATGGAAACAGTGCAGGCGATAAGCTCATTGTATGCTATATTACGTATCATATTGGAATTAACATCATAAAATTCATAAAAATCAATTAAAAAATAAAACTGAAATGAGAGAAATGAAAGATTACAGCATATAGTTTACCAGAAGTGGAGACACAAAATCATTGAATTGATAAGTAACTTCTAAGGGCTTCAACTTTTGAATGTATAGTTTTTTCAAACCATCAATAATTGATGTAACAGAAGAAAGAGGTACCTAAAAACACAAAGGAAGTTAGAAAAGAAAAACAAAGAAATACTGCCCCTACGTGTGTGACATTAGATCTCATTACTAACATCGTGTTTGTGGTAATACACTTTGAAAGAAAAGATGACCAGAACATGGATATTAATAAAGATTATTTAACTTTGAAGCAACAATAACAGAATGGAAGAAAAATCACTTCAACCAAGTCAGAATAAGAATTATGAAGCATCTAGCATTGTTATCTCCATAATACAAGTATCGTGCAAATTGATAATGTCATTTGCAATTTCTCTGGTATAATTGATACGGTGATGGCATTTAAAGAAGGGAGAAGAGAGATCATTTATGTTAATGAAAAGTGTTGTGCACATATGAGAGCCACTGAAATAAATTACCCAAATAAACTAATTTTTAGGATGTAAATTTCACAAAGATAAGATAAAAGGAATATATGCAATGTCAAACAGCACCCTCAACATTCAGTTGTATTGGTTCAATCTGCTTGTCGGCCGCGAAATTTGTTCAGCACTTTAGACATTATGACCAACTATTAATCTTTTACAATCAATACTGTAATAAAGTTTTAAAATGAAGTGAATTCATATTCATAATAGAAGGGGACAAGACTCAATGAGAGATTGCAAATATTATCAACCAGGAGACTACAAAATACATATTACGACTGCTCACTTTTTTTGAAGATTTTGTGGAAAACCAACTAGCAGAAGATGGTGTTTGCTGTTGAGAACTACCTGCATCTTGCATGTTAGTATCTTAAAAAAGAATGATTAAGTTTATATACCAACCAAACCATAACTTATAAGAAGAAATTACCCACCATTTGTATCAAGGTCACTAGTCTTCTGTTTACGTGCTTTCTTCTGTAAAGAAAACAAAATCAAAAGTCCAGTATACATAAAATTCAAACATTAATTAATGGTGCTTTATGCATCAGTGCACACTTTTGAATACTCACTTCTAACAACGCATCAAGACCTTCCATCACAGGAGGTGACAGATTCTGCAGGTCAACTGCATTGCATAAAAGCATTCATTAACTTCAAAGTTCTAACATCATTTCAGCAGAAATAAACGATAAAAAATATGACTACAGAATAATTGGATACCATACTTCTTAGGGAATATGAGTTTGAAACCAAATTATGCTACAAGTGGGTGATATAATAAGGAAAACATAAATATAATCTAAAAGGTATACCATCACAGTTTGGGTTCAATAAATCTTGAGTTATTTGATGTCCAGATTGTGCCAGAGAAACAAGCTACATAAAAATGTTAGAAAAAAAAAAACAGATCAAACTCATAAACTTTGAATCCAAATAACGTATTTTTCATCAATACATTACAAATACTACCTGCATAGAAATAATGAAATCTCCGAAGCCAAGGTATCCCTGTCGTTTAGAATCTGCAATCCCCCACACCTATTTACCCAAGGAAAAAACAACACGAGGAACCATGATCTAGTCAGCCGTGATATGAAAGAGACAAGAACTCTTTCACTGTCCGAGTATGACATTCATTAAAACGTCATCATTCTCACAAGAGAGGTAAAGCAACTTACCCCCCCTAATAAACATCAAAGGCTAATAAATGATCGAAAAAATTACACAAAACCTGCTTGAGTTCTTGCCGAGACAAATTCGACATTGAGAAGAACTTTGTGGCATCACTACCAGTAATGCGACCATCGCCATCTGAAACAAACACCTCACAAAGTCTCAATACAAAAACAACATCTCCTTCATTTTACATCAATATCATACCAAACCGAGAAAAATACGTCCGCAATCGCATCAGGTTTTCATCGGAAGTTAAAAAAAAAAAAAAAAAAACGCAAACGAGGAGAAATGAGACGGTTGAGCAGTACCGGAATCAGCGTAAGCAAACCAGTCCTGGTAGATCTTTTGGTGCTCCTTGGAGCAGGTACCGATCGGAACCGGAGCGAGTTCCATAACTACAGAAGATCGTAACACTGTTTCTGGATTTCTCCTTTTCCTCCTCTCTCGCTTTCCAGATTCAAATTTCGTTGAAATTTGAAGACCTAAGTAACGAACCGTGAAACAAAAAAGAAACCGCGTTTTTGCACTAGACGGAGATGAAACCTCTCGACACGACGTCGTTAAATGACCTCTTAAATATAAGTATTTAAGACTCAGCCACGTGTACTAATAATTAAGACCTGTCGATGCGACGTCGTATAATTAAAATGACCTGTTAAATTACGTACTTACGATTAACACCAAGCCACGTGTAATATGAGTCATTGTCTTTTTCATAGTGCAATTTTGACTGCCAAGTGTAATGGCAGTCAACCGTCAACTTCAAATCCTACGTGGCATTTATAAAAAAACCACCAACACATTAACTAATTATATTTTTAAAATGCCACGTCATTCATTAATTAAAAATACCTATAATCAACCCACGTATAATTAATATAAATTATAAATAGTTAAAAATACTTTAATTACATAATTAATGAATTTCGAGTCAAAATATAAATGTGAAAGTGTAAATATTAGAGAATAAATATTAGGGTTTTGTTTTTATTTTAAACCCTGAAATTTAAGTTTTTTTTGAAAAAAACTTTAAAATTTACTATTCATCGATCCAAACTTTGAAGTTTTAAAAATAAACAATTTAAACCTTTTGGTCCGGATACTGGCAATGACCTCCTGGTGGAGGCCGGTCGGTCCAGCCTGAAGGCTACTGCTAGTTCCTGGACCAAAATATTTAAATTGTTTATTTTCGAAACTTCAAGGTTTAGATCGATAAATAGTAAATTTTAAGATTTTTTTTCAAAAAATACTTAAACTTCAGAGTTTAAAATAAAATAAAAAAACCTTAAATATTATTATTTAATTTAACATTAACGATCAACATACTGTAAATGGATAAAACTGATAACGTAAAAAAAAAAATAATTTACTACATTTGACGAAGTTTGAAACAAAATAAGAAAACTCGGAGAAGAGAAAATAACTAACTATTAATAGAAGATTTGATGAAACAAATGCTTCAAAAATTATAGTGCTATCAAAGTTTAGACAAGGAGGAAGAACAAATCGTAGGAGAAGTCATAGGCAGAAGCACATCTCTACACACAGCATCGACCTCTCTCTTCGAGAATATTGGCAACACAGGTGGGCCGGCCCAAACATTACAATGGACTTTAACTGTGATACTCGGGCCCAATTCTTCGGGTCCACAGGTCCCGACCCGATCCATTGGTGCTCCGTCGTCCTCTCGTCGGAGCTCTTTACGTTCCCGATTGCCGTAGCCGCATTGTTTTCTGCGACGACGAAGATCTCGCTTTTGGATTGGAGAAAGAAAGGGGGATCTCTACGGAAGAAAGAACGGCGTTCGTGGTCGCGTCGGAAACCGAAACGGTGATTTTCCGGTAAGAGAATTTCGTGAGCTTGTCGGAGTTTCTGATGGAGAAACCGATACTCCATGGGCAAGGAGCTTGGAAGTTGATTCCGTCGACGCTTTGGACGGTGAATTGGGGGGCGTTAGGGCTCGAGAGATAGCAGATAACTGCTAAGACCATGCCTATGAAGAAAAAAACCAGCAGTAAAATCCAAATGAGGAAGCGGGTGGATTTCGGCGGTGGGTCGGGATCAGAGTTGAACGGAGATAGCGAACGAGGGTGATCTGGACGACACTGCCACCAAATACGCAGCTGCTCCTCGCGATTCGGCATTGATGAAGAAGGCTGGAAAAAGGAAGAAGATGACCAGAGCCAAGAACACAGCGTACTGTAGTAACAGGGATGGAGTTAATTTATAAATTTAAAAATTTCTTAAATCAATTATGTTAAGTTTCCAAAATTGAAAATAGAAATTAATTTAATAAATTATAAATAAATATTTAATAAATTAGGAACTTTCAATTATGATTAGTTTAAATCATAGTGTTGAAATCTTTGTTAATAGATTCATGAATTATGTTATAAATTTACTCCGGCTTATCGCTAGATTAGGCTCGACCGTCGGGGTCCGGCTAGTCTTGAACAAATTTTTCATCGGACATGATTTGATCCAAACAAAATTTTGTAGTTCAACGTCTAGCCAGCCAATCTTCAACTATTGGGTCGACTTTCAAGTCGGACGCAAGTCGACCTTCGACCTGTCGGCGCCTTTTACAAAATTGTCACCACTGAAACTTCGTTACTTGTGGTTGTAGCACTGACTTCTAAGTGTGATTCTTGCCTTCGAACCGACAACTCCTCAGCAAGTATATTTTCAACAAGGGATTCGATTTTGTGTCCAAAATCTCGGGTGGAATAAAAAAGAATTACTATCCTCGTCCCTCCTAAAATTCTAAGAATTTTTGGATTGTCAGAATAGATTTGGAACTTGCCCTTGCTTGATAATAACAAAAAGAATTGGCCGGAAACCAACATTGAAAGCAACTCCTATAACTAAGTACTCAAGTCATTGGAAGGCTACTATCAATGTAATTTGATGGGCTTGCTCGCTTTAAGAATGCTCGTGTTTACTGAAAGTCAACCGACCTAGACTTGGTTCGAGATTAAGCCAATTTCGGACCAGGCCAAAAGGACCATGGGTCATTTGATGACCTTGATTAAAGTGATTCTCTTTTTCTCTCGAGTTAAGAGAGGGAGAGAGAGAGAGAGTGAGTGGCACATGGAATGGAGAGTATGCACTCGAGTCAACTAATTATGAGTAATGTTAGCTTTACTTTTTATTTTGACATTCTAATTTTATCTTCTGATGTAACGTTTATGCGTCACTCAATAATTTGTGTAATAATTAAAATAATTATTACGATAAAATTATTACATTTTAAAATAAAACGTTAATTATAACAATTAATATTAGTCATTAATGAATTTTAACGATGAAATTTAAATTGCTATTGGCTATTCATAGAGTCGCTATTATGTTCGGACCCTCTAAATAGCACACACATAACAAATGAATTAAAAGAAAAATGTGTATTAAAGTGTTGGAATTATACCAACTAAAAATCATCATTAGGTAAGGAAGAATTCTTATATACCTAATAAAAATCAGACTTGTATTGTTACCAAATCCTTAGTTGGCCAAATTACAGGGTGGTGGAATGTGCATATACTTCCAAATATATGTATCTACCTTATTTCGTCAATTTCAAATATATTTGCTCTATCATTTAACCTAACGATTCGCAAAAAAAGGTCGAGAAAATCGCCAAATCTCTAACGAAACCTAAATGGCATTACATAATTGTACGTTGCATTTTTCTTCGCATGCATGACACATTGTTGCTTAAGATTTCATTTACTACTTGGTCGATAATTAACTATGAGTTTTTCGTATAGGCGAGAGGCTTTCGTTTTGGCAAAGAGATTTCACATTATAAGCTACGGGAGTCGAGAGGTGCAGCTTGTTAGGGTTTCTACGTAAATGTCGATATTATTTTCTTTTTTCATTTTTACAATTTATCTTTTAGCAATACACTAATAAATACAAA
The DNA here is from genome assembly GCA_022432975.1 of Begonia masoniana. Taxonomy (NCBI): domain Eukaryota; kingdom Viridiplantae; phylum Streptophyta; class Magnoliopsida; order Cucurbitales; family Begoniaceae; genus Begonia; species Begonia masoniana. The sequence goes on along the minus strand of CM039514.1, from coordinate 43,609,939 downwards.
CCCATGAAATATAAAAGTGAACAAGGATAGTGATCTAGGGCACTACTAAGTTAATTTAAACTTATTTTAATTAATATTTATTAATTTTTCTTTGGATTATAAAATTATTTACTAAAATACTAGTGCAAAGTTCAACAAACAAAAAAAGAATAATACTGAGCTATGAAAACATTAATTAGTGCAATTAACGACTTACTAAAAAAAATGGGCCCTTTTCCGAGAGTCCCCACCCGGACTATGATGAACTCTTAGTGTCGTGCCACTCGTATTGATATTCCTAAACTTATGAACAACATCAATTTTGATAATGTTCTACCCCAAAAAAAAAAAAAATCAAAACTTGCAAGGAATTCCATGGCCCAGTTGCGAGAAACGCTAACCATTGTGCTTCTAAAAACTGTTGTTGGAAAGAAGATTGAAAGAAGCAAGCCATTTCTTGAAGAATTTGAGGAAAAACGAAGGAAAGAAAAAGAAGCAATTCATTTCTTGCAAATAAAAACAGTCACCTTGAATCCGATTCCAGTCCTCATCAACATGCAATGCCAATTTGTTGAAGGACAGAGAAAGAAAACCCAGAAGAATATTGGCAGAAAAATGAAGAACTTGAATCAATTTCTCAGCTTTGGATAATTCAAAATGGCAGTTTTCATAGATCCAGATCGCATAGTACATGAGCTAATATCACAATTCTGGGGAGAAAATCATTATCTAAGGAAATTGAAATTACGATTTTGATGAACAACATAAAATAAGATCGCTGTGGTTTATCATAAGATTGTCTTACATAAAGACTATTTCTTTTTGCTAATTTTCCTGCATTTTGATTTTTTTTTTGGGGGGGTTTTGCAAATTTCCTTCACCATCATAGTAATTGCCATTTATATATCAAAGGCATAAATCGGTGCAGAGGAGATCATCACCGGAATAGTCGACGTCCTCCAATGGAGGGAAATTGAGGTCGATTTGCAAAGGTCTACGGACCATGGACGAGGAGGCAACATCACAGTCGTCGATCACTGATGACGACGAATCACAGTCACTGTGACAGTCTTCAGGGGAAACTGGCGGAGAACGAGGATGCCTCCTCGAGGCTGAAGCTGAAGCCGAAGCAGGAGGCGCCACTGTCGCTGATCGAGGTCTAGGCCCACTGAAAGACTCAACGGTGGAGCTCAGACTGCTTGAGGTCGGCCTCTGGGGGTCAATCGGGGGCTCTTCCAAGTCATCAGCATTAAAAAACTCATTATCAAGGAAAGGATCCAAGGCAGCTACCTCATTGGGAGCGATCGGGTTTCGAGGAGGAGGAACATCTAGCAAGCTAGGGTTCGCGGGAGGGAAATTGGTTCTTGCCTTGGGACCCCGGAGAGTCCTAGCGGCGACGTCGTAGGCACGCGCCGCGTCCTCAGCAGAATCAAACGTCCCGAGCCACACTCTGGACTTCTTCCAAGGGTCTCTGATCTCGGCAGCGAATCTCCCCCACGGCCTTTTCCTCACACCTCTGTACCTCGGCTCTCTGGACATGACACCCCCCGCGACCGATCCGCCGGCCACCGAGTTATCGACAGGCACGGGCGATTCCGCCGTGGCAGCAAGTGCAGGAGCCACCAATTGAGCACCAGCCACTCCTTTTCCTCTCATGATTTCAAGAACGGAAACCTGAAAACAGAAGCGAAAATGAAAGAGAAAAGAAAAGAAAAACAAAAATCGGAGAAGAGAAGAAGGCAAAAATCTATAAAAACTAGCAGCGATTGAAGGTTTTCTGCTCGTCCCCTCAGGGATTTGCAGCGACGGAGCTTTTAGAGAGAGAAAGGGAGAGAGATAGGGAGATGAGGAGAGGGAAACTGGATGGCACCAGAGCCACCTTCTCTGCTTCTACACACAAACAGGTTAATTATTTATAGTAATAATTTAATTATTTTTTTCCTTGGCCCCACCAACCGACTGCCTGAAATGACAATTTTGCCCTCCACCCATCCGTTCTCTGATCTGTACACTGCAGTAACGCCTTTGATTTTCTTTACTTTATCGGGCTTCGTTCTCCCCCTCCCGCTCTCCCTCTCCCCCTCTCCCTCTCCCCCTCCCTACAAACTCTTAATTATAATTAAAATTTTATGTTAACCTTATGAGTATTTAAAAAAAAAAAAAATAGTGAAATGCGAGTACTATAAAATTTTACGTGATAGGATGAAACGTGTAACATGTTTGATAATAATGTATGACTCGTATAAAAATCTTTTTTAAAAAAAAAAAAATAGTGAAATGCGAGTACTATAAAATTTTACGTGATAGGATGAAACGTGTAACATGTTTGATAATAATGTATGACTCGTATAAAAATCTTTTTTAATAACGATAACAAGAAATATAACGATTTGATCCAAGAAATTATGAAAAAGTTCATCTGACATATGATAAGTACAGCATACGACAAAGTTTTTACTAATTCGATAACATATTAAAGGTGTTTCCTGATAGACGGTGCTTTTTTTAATGTGGGAAATCTTACTTAATAACGACAGTGTGTAATTTGAGACGTTAGTGGTAAATCTTCAATGATTAGGGTATTTAAACTGTCAACTATCAACTGTATTCGTTCCGAGAACTCCTGAAGATCTACCATAAGTAAAAATGTGTATACGACAAAATTCTGACGGTTAAGCTAGTAAGTGACTCATTTAATGTAAATAACGACAATCGTGTGAGATATTAATCATAAACATTAATGATGAACATCTTTACATTGTCGTGTATTAACTGCAATTCGTTCCAAGAACTCCTGAAGAAGATCTACCATAAGTAAAAGTGTGTATACGACAAAGTTTTGACTGTTAAGCTAGTAAGTGACTCATTTAATGTAAATAACGACAATCGTGTGAGATATTAATCATTAACATTAATGATGAACATCTTTACATTGTCGTGTATCAACTGCAATTCGTTCCGAGAACTCCTGAAGAAGATCTACCATAAGTAAAAATGTGTATACGACAAAGTTTTGATTGTTAAGCTAGTAAGTGACTCATTTAATGTAAATAACGACAATCGTGTGAGATACTAATCATAAACATTAATGATGAACATATTTACATTGTCGTGTATCAACTTTAACTCGTTCTGAGAACTTCTGAAAAAGTTCACCAAACGGAAGTGAAATGAGCATACGACAAAGTTCTCACCAATCAGATAACACATTGAGAATGTTTCCTAATAATAAGCGACTCGTTTTAATGTGACATGTTTGCATAATAACGACAATAATGTAATCATAATTGAAAATCTTTACATTACCACGTGCAAATCGTTTCGAGAACTTCTGAATAAGTTCAGCAATCGGAAGTGAAATGTACATACTTAACATGTTGAGTGCGTTTTCTAATAATATGTGCCTCATTTAATGTGAAAAAATTTACTTAATAGCGACAATCGTAACAGACACTAATCATACACGTGCTGGGGAACCCACGACAAAGTTTTCACTAAGAGCAATGTATGGTTACCTTCTATTTCTACACTTTTATATTATCTTATAACGTGACATTATCGATTAATGAGTGACATATAAATGCTACATTAGGACGAAAGATTAAAACGTCAAAACAAAGGATAAACCGACATTATTTTTTTCACCGATAATACGATGCATCTAGAATGTTTCGTAGTAAACTTCGACGAGTCACATATGGTAAGTTTATAAAAGTACAAAAAACAAAAAACAAAAAAAAAAAAAAAAAACGAAGGGCTCCATAAGGCAACCTCAGTTCCCAACACAAGAAAATCCAACCTAGTTTGCTTTGCATTAATCACAAATCCAAGTCGTTTGTTTTGTTTTCTTCTCAAAAAAGGTTCCATTTTTAATGAACTTGAAACGTAAATCCTTGAAAAAATAGAAAAAGAAAAAATGAGTAACGGTTGCAGGTTGTCTAAGTTTGTTCACATGAAATGTGTGCATGCTAATAAATTCACTCAGATTCTATTTCATGCACTATAATCTGGCACTGTGCAATAACTTCTTTCATTATTTCTCACTTACGTTACACACTTCAAAATTTTGCATGTCAAAGTGTATAATTTTGTATTTTTATTTCGGATTTTGTGTAACGTATGATGTTGGGATGACCTCAGCTCGAGTTCAGCATGACATCATTCACTCTTTTTGGTCTAACTCAACTTGACCCCGCGTAAAAAAACCGAGTTGTTCGACTCCTTTGTCTTAGGGTGGTAAGAAGACAAGAAGAAAAAGGGTTCGACCATGGGTCAACAACATTGATATTTATAAATCTTGATCTTTGATATTCGAACTTGAAATTGCTCCTTTAATGATATCAACTATGAACTTTCTTTGCATGCCAAGTGTTTAATTTCAATTTTTTTTTCAGATTTCGTATAACGTATGATGTTGGGATAACCTCAACTCGAGTTCATCATGACATTGTTCACTCTTTTTGGTTTAACTCAACCTAACCCTGCGTAAAAAAAATTGAGTTTTCGACTACTTCGTCTTAGGGTGGTACGATGATGAGATAAAAATGGGTTTGGCTAGGGTAAACAACATTGCCATGTATAAATCTTGAGTTTTTATATTTGAACTCAAAATCGCTCCACTTATGATATCAACTATGAATTTTCTTTGCATGTCATTACCAAATGTACTATTTTGTATTTTTATTTTGCATTTTGTGTAACATATGATATTTGGGATGACCTTGACTCGACTTCAGCATGACATCGTTCACTTTTTTTTTATCTAACTCAACCCAACTGTGCGTAAAAAAACCGAATAATTCGACTACTTCGTCTTAGGGTACTATGAAGACAAGAATAAATGAGTTTGACTAGGTGTAAACAACATTACTATGTATAAATGTTGAGCTTTGATATTCAAACTCAAAAACGCTCCACTAATGATATCAACTATGAACTTTCTTTGCATGTCATTGTCAAATATATTATTTTGTATTTTTATTCTGTATTTTGTGTAACGTATGATATTTGGGATGACCTCGACTCGAGTTCAGCATGACATCGTTCACTCTTTTTGGTCTAACTCAACCTGACCCTGCGTAAAAATAAACTGAGTTGTTCGACTACTTCGTCTTAGGGTGGTACGATGATGAGAAGAAAATGAGTTCGACTAAGGTAAACAACATTTCTATGCATAAATTTTGAGTTTTGATATTCGAACTCAAAAACTCTCCACTAATAATATTAACTATGAACTTTCTTTGAATGTCATTGCCAAGTGTATTGTTATTATTTTTTATTCTTTATTTTGTGTAAAGTATGATATTTGGGATGACCTCGACTCGAGTTTATCATGACATCGATCACTCTTTTTGATCTAACTCAACCCAACCCTGCATAAGAAAATCGAGTTGTTTGACTACTTCATCTTAGGGTTTTACGAAGACCAGAAGAAATGAGTTTAGTTAGGTGTAAACAACATTGCTATGCATAAAGCTTGAGATTTGATGTTCGAACTCAAAAACGCTCCACTAATGATATATCAACTATGAACTTTCTTTGCATGTCATTACCAAGTGTATTATTTTGTATTTTTATTCTTTATTTTTTGTAGAGTGTGATATTTGGGAAGACCTCGACTCGAGTTCAGCATGACATCTTTCACTCTTTTTAGTCTAACTCAACCCAACCGTGCGTAAAAAAAAATTGAATATTTCGACTACTTCGTCTTACAGTGGTTCAAAGACGAGAGGAAAATTGGTTCAACTTGGGTAAACAACATTGTTATGTATAAATCTTGAGCTTTGATATTCGAACTCAAAATCGCTCCACTAATGATGTCAACTATGAACTTTCTTTGCATGTCATTGTCAAATATATTATTTTGTATTTTTATTCTGTATTTTGTGTAACGTATGATATTTGGGATGACCTGGACTCGACTTCATCATGACATCTTTCACTCTTTTTTGTCTAACTAAACACGACCCCACAAGAAAAAAATTGAGTTGTTTGACTACTTCGTCTTAGGGTGGTAAGAAGACGAAAAGAAATGAGTTCGGCTAAATGTAAACAACATTGCTATGTATAAATCTTTAGCTTTGATATTCGAACTCAAAAACGCTCCACTAATGATATCAACTATGAACTTTCTTTGCATGTCATTTCCAAGTGTATTATTTTGTATTTTTATTCTTTATTTTTTGTAGAGTGTGATATTTGGGAAGACCTCGACTCGAGTTCAGCATGACATCTTTCACTCTTTTTAGTCTAACTCAACCCAACCGTGCGTAAAAAAAAATTGAATAGTTCGACTACTTCGTCTTACAGTGGTTCAAAGACGAGAGGAAAATTGGTTCAACTTGGGTAAACAACATTGTTATGTATAAATCTTGAGCTTTGATATTCGAACTCAAAATCGCTCCACTAATGATGTCAACTATGAACTTTCTTTGGATGCCAAGTGTATTATTTCATATTTTTATTGTGTATAACGTATGATTTTGGGATGACCCGGACTCGACTTCATCATGACATCTTTCACTCTTTTTTGTCTAACTAAACACGACCCCACAAGAAAAAAATTGAGTTGTTTGACTACTTCGTCTTAGGGTGGTAAGAAGACGAAAAGAAATGAGTTCGGCTAAATGTAAACAACATTGCTATGTATAAATCTTTAGTTTTGATATTCGAACTCAAAATCGCTCCACTAATGATATCAACTGTGAACTTTCATTGCATGTCATTTCCAAGTGTATTATTTTGTATTTTTATTCTGTATTTTGTGTAACGTATGATATTTGGGATGACCTCGACTCGAGTTCAGCATGACATCGTTCACTCTTTTCGGTCTAACTCAACCCAACCATGCGTAAAAAAATCGAATAGTTCGACTACTTCGTTTTAGGGTGGTTCAAAGATGAGGAAAATTGGTTCAACTAGGGTAAACAACATTGTTATGTATAAATCTTGAGCTTTGATATTCGAACTCAAAATCGCTCCACTAATGATATCAACTATGAACTTTCTTTAGATACCAAGTGTATTATTTCGTATTTTTATTTTGTACTTTGTGTAACGTATGATATAGGGATGACCTGGACTCGAGTTCACCATGACATCTTTCACTCTTTTTGGTCTAACTTAACACAACCTCACAAGAAAAAAATTGAGTTGTTCGACTACTTCGTCTTATGGTGGTAAGAAGACGAGAAGAAATGGGTTCGGCTAGGTGTAAACAACATTGCTATGTATAAATATTTAGTTTTTATATTTGAATTCAAAATCACTCCGCTAATGATATCAACTATGAACTTTCTTTGCATGTCATTTCCAAGTGTATTATTTTGTATTTTTATTCTGTATTTTTTTGTAACGTATGATATTTGGTATGACCTCGAATTGAGTTCAGTACAACAACATTCACTCTTTTTGGTCTAACTCAACCCAACTCTAAGTAAAAAAAAAAATTGAGTTGTTTGACTACTTTGTCTTAGGGTGGTTCGAAGACGAGAAGTAAATGGGTTCAATTAGGGTAAACAACATTGATATGTATAAATCTTGATGATATTCGAACTCAAAATCTCTCCACTAATGATATCAACTATGGACTTTCTTTGCATGTCATCGGCAAATGTATTATTTTGTATTTCTACTCCATATTTTGTGTAACATATGATATTTGGGATGACCTCGACTGTTCATCATGACATTCACTCTTTTTGGTCTAATTTAACCTGTAACAAAAAAAAAAAAACCGAGTTGTTGAACTATTTTGTATTAGGGTTGTTCGAAGAAAAGAAGAAAATAGGTTCGACTAGGGTAAACAACATTGTTGTGTATAAATCTTGAGAAAATGGAAGTGACAATAAGTTCTTTCATTATTTCTCGATTACTCTGCATGCCAAGTGTATAATTTCGTATTTTTATTTCATATTTTTTGTAACGTATGATATTTTGGATGATCTCGACTCGAGTTCAGCATAACATCATTCACTCTTTTTGGCCTAACTCAATCCGACCCCACAAAAAAAAAAAAAGTTGTTCGACTACGAGAAAAAAATGGGTTCGGCTAGAGTAACCAACATTGCTATGTTCTAACTTCAAATCGCTTTGCTAATGATATCAAATATACTTAAATATCCGTTGATAACATTTAATGGATGACATAGTTAGAATAATGATGCAACAATAGTATTTAAAAAATAAAACATAATTTATATAATTACTTGATGTGTATTTTTGTAAAAAATACTATAATAAAACAACGAGGCTCTACTAGTTTAAACAACCTTAAAGAATTCGTAAAAATAGTGTTGAAACCTCGAGGGAACGAGTGTCTCTTCCCAAGAGGGTCAGAGTGACTATATCTCAAGGGAAAGTTTACGAAAAATGTGATACTATCTCCACATTATAACTTATACTCTAATCTCACATCTAAATATGGTACTTACGTGTAATTCACTCATTAATAGAATTATATAATATAATGTAAATATTTTAAAAAAAATTACATGAATGACACGTAAACGTCACAGTGTAAATGTAACATTACTCTTACAAAAACACGTTTCAAGTAGATGAGTTCGTCAAATGAAAAAGGACAAGCCATAAATACTAATATTGTTCAAGTTCAAGCAAATAGTTTTATTTTGTATTTCCTATTTTTTGAGATCAAGAAGAAGGCCCAAATAAAGGATATGGGCCCAAAAGTAGAATTGGGCTTTTTCTGAACTCGGGTTGGCCCACAACATTTCTGATTATTATTATTATTCCAAATACATTTATTTATTTATTTATTGTTATTATTACAAGGCTTCTCAATCTCCGCCTCCGATGACCCTTTAGTTTCACGGCGTCTATCAAGACGAAATAGGCGGAAGAGGGTAAACTCTCTGTTTGTTGGGGTAAAATAGTCCGAAATTCCTCTCCGACGTCGGGCCTCCTTTTTTGTTTTCGTTAAACAAAGCGAATATGAAAACCTTGAGTGGGTCCCCTTGTCTCGCAGGTGTCCCAGGCCCAGTCTGCACTCGACGGATCAAGTTCCCGTTATAAGCCGCCGCATTTTCTTTGCTAGCTCCGATTTCATTGGGGTCGCCGGCGGACGGCCAGCCACTCTCCGTAACGACGATTTTTATGTCGCGGTATCCAATGGCGGACATGGCGGCGTAAACGGCATCGACTTGAGCCAGGAAGAGACTCGAGTATTTCAACCCGGTTTTTGTATCCACCGCTCCCGGATTATTATCCCGGCCAAGAGCGTAGTCTAAGGGGATTTGACCTGAGTTATCTCTGTAAGCAAAAAACGGGTACACGTTAGCCATGAAATAGGACCCAGTTTGTCGGAGAAAATCCAATATGGGTCTAAGCGCGGGTGCGATCAAGTCGGGTTTGAAGGATCCGGCTGAAGGTGGGAATGATATTTGCAAAGCGTCGAAAGAGATCGGAGTGGATACTTTAATGGCGGAATGGAGATTTCGTTTGACAAGCGCAGCGTGAATGTTTCTCATGGCGGGGACAAGAGATTGAGTCAGGCTTCCCGGCTGCCTGAAAACTTCGTTCCCGACGGCAATGGCCTCGAATTTGATGGCGGGGTAGAATCGAGCAATGTTGGTTTCAACCCAATTGTCGGCGAAGGATGGGTTGGAAGCAGCAGAGGAGAGGAGAGTGTTGGGTAAACCGGAGATGACGGTTATGCCGGAGTTGGATAGGGCGGTGAGGAGCTGTTGATCTGAGTCGAAGATTTTGACTTTATTAATACCCTGCGACTGGAGAAGCCGAACTACTTCCAGAGATGGAGGTAAGTTATCGGCATCTCTTCCGTAGTTTACTCCGACCGAGCCACCTTCAGCAAAACCTGCAACAAGAAAAGGCTTTTGTTAGAGAGAGAGAGAGAGAGAGTGAGAGAGAGAGAGAGAGAGACCTGCAAAGAGAATGGCTGAGACTAATAAGAGTAAGCATGGTAACGTGGAAATGGCCATGATTACGTAACTGGATTGCAGAGAGAAAGGTGTAAAGACTGATTTTTATAGAAGAATCAGCTAGAGAGAGAGAGAGAGAGAATCTAGAGAGAGAAACCACCATAACCATTACTGGAGTTTAGATGGAAGAAGTCATCATCTCTCACTAGTCTTCGTCTTCTAACCCATCTTGTAACCCTATTGACTATTCCCTCCCTCTCATTTTCAACCTCTGCCTAATTTATTTATAAACAATGAGTTAATGTCTAGTATAGTTCATTTCGCGTAAAAATTGAACATTCAACTCTTAAAATAATTGTTAATCTGTCAAATAATAATTGATCCAATTAATATAACAAATTATAAATAATAAATTTATGGGTAAAGTGCAATTTGTCCCCTACAACTAGGTGAAATGGACAATTTACACCGTAAACTTGGATAAAGTGCAATTTGGCCCCTACAACTAGGTGAAATGAGCAATTTACACCGTAAATTTGAATAATAGGCAAAAACAACCTTAATGAATTGATAATGGGCAATATAGCCCCTACCGTCATATTTTCCATTAAAAAGTAATATTTTTTCACTTGTTCATTTTTTTCCCGAAATGCCCCCCACTGCACCGAACCGAACCGAACCGAACCGATTCGACTAATTGTACTTTGGTTTTTTATTTTTATTTTTATTCTATTCATCTGTCTTCTCTTTTCCGAGAAATAAGATTTAAAAAAAATAAATAAATAAGAGTGGAATTAGCTGAACTGGTCTGGTCCGGTTCGGTCCAGTGAAGGGCATTTCAGAAAAAAAAAATGAATAAGTGAAAAAATATTATTTTTGATAGAAAATATGACGGTAGGGGTCATATTGCCCATTATCAATACATTAAAGTTGTTCTTGCCTATTATTCAAGTTTACGGTATAAATTGCCCATTTCACCTACTTATAGGGGTAAAATGCATTTACCCAAGTTTACGGTGTAAATTGCCCATTTCACCTAGTTGTAGGGGCCAAATTGCACTTTACCCTAAATTTATTAAATTCGTTGTACTAATCATTATTTGAAACTTCAGCGAGTATTTTAAATGCGTATGATAAGAAAGTGAACGTAACATTATTCTGTATGTTTGTTTCAAATTACATATAGTAAGAAAGCATATTTTACGTAATATAACAGTTGATTTTTATAAGTTATTACGAGCAATCTTTGCATAAGATTTGATCATTTGCGAGCTAATCTTTGCATAAAATTCGAGCATTGATCTTCGTTATATTTTAAGAAAGAATGTTCAAAGTAATATAACAAAGTCACATTGTTAGTCTTTGTTTCTTCATTTTCCACGAAAAAAAACAAGTTTTGCCAAATATGGATTGACTCCAAGTCTCTCCCACTCTGATTTAGTCAATATTTCAAAATGGGTCAGCATTGTCGGTATCAAAACACTTCACCTCATCAACGCATAAAACACAAGAATTTCGTATGAAATTATTTCGGTAAAAATTTAATAAACGTCTTTTGTTATCACGCAAATCGCACATAAGATTGGTTCATATATAGATATATGTTTTTGACGACCACTATCGTGAAAATTTGAAATCTTATTGATATGTGTAATAGTGTATTTTAAGTTGGTTCATTGATCAATTGATTCATTGGTGTTATGTTGTGAAAAAACAATACACTATGCAAGTGCACGCACCGCAATCAAGTAATATATAATAACTTAAGTGTCAATCATGCATAGACAAAATTATTGAAATTCAAATCTAAATAAATCAAGATTAATTAGATATATGAGAATTGATTGAGTAATGCAAAATTATCATAACTCTCCGCTTTAACGCGGAAAACACAATAAATTTTGGGAAAAAATGCAAAATCAATTTTAATGTTTAGGAAATAGGCAAGAAAAAATGAAAGAATTTTGGTTTTAGGCAAAAAAAAGGAAAGAAATTTGGAAAATAGACAAAAAAAGGACTCTGGCCGGATTTTTTTTAAAATAGGGCGGAAAGGCCGGCTTCTCCGATCTATTTTTTTTTATTTTATAAATTAATTTTTAAAAAATAACAAACGATATTCAATTTACTTGAACGTTTTATCACATGCTCACCACATTATAGAAAGATAATCTGGAAAGTTTCGTGGTTTTTTTATGCTTGTACGATTTATTGTAATTTTATTTATTTATTTGATAAAACAATTATAATAAATAGTACAAAAGCTAAACAATCACGAAACTTTTTACATAATCTTCTTATAATGTTATGAACATGTGGTAAATATTTCAAGTATATTAAATATCGTTTGTTAGTTTTTTAAAATTAATCTCAATTTATTCTTTATTTTATATATTAATTTTAAAAAACTATCAAACGATATTAATTTTACTTGAAATTTTTACTACATGTTTGTTTTAACATGACAAAATAATCTAAAATTGTTTGTTATTTTCTAATACTTCTATGATTTATTATAATTATTTTATAAAATAATTAAATAAAATTACAATAAATCGTACAAATGTTAGAAAATCACGAAAATTTTCAGATTGTCTTTTCATAATATGGAGAACGTGTGATAAAAATTTCAAATAAATTGCATATCGTTTAGTATATTTTTAAAAAATTAATGTTAATGTCACCTAAATGCGGACGCGGGTACCCGCTCATTTTGGGCGGGTGCCTGCTGCACCATCTGCGGGGGGTCAGCGGGTACCCGCCGAGCTTTATTATGCACTTTTCAAAGTTTAAGCTCTTTTTTACACTTTTACGATACTTTAGCCCGATTTTTGCACTTAATCATTTATTTATTTATTGTTATTATTATAAGCTTCTCAATCTCCGCCTCCTTTGAGTTTGAGCCTTTAGTTTCAGGCGGGGAATTGCGTCTAATGTCTATCAAGACGAAATAGGCGGAATAGGGTAAACTCTCTGTTTGTTGGGGTAAAATAGTCTCCGACGTCGGGCCTCCTTTTTTGTTTTCATTAAACAAAGCGAATATGAAAACCTTGAGTGGGTCCCCTTGTCTCGAAGGTGTCCCCCGCCCAGTCTGCACTCGACGGATCAAGTTCCCGTTATAAGCCGCCGCATTTTCTTTGCTAGCTCCGATTTCATTGGGGTCGCCGGCGGACGGCCAGCCACTCTCCGTAACGACGATTTTTATGTCGCGGTATCCAATGGCGGACATGGCGGCGTAAACGGCATCGACTTGAGCCAGGAAGAGACTCGAGTATTTCAACCCGGTTTTTGTATCCACCACTCCCGGATTATTATCCCGGCCAAGTGCGTAGTCTAAGGGGATTTGACCTGAGTTATATCTGTAAGCAAAAAACGGGTACACGTTAGCCATGAAATAGGACCCAGTTTGTCGGAGAAAATCCAATATGGGTCTAAGCGCGGGTTCGATCAAGTGGGGTTTGAAGGATCCGGCTGAAGGTGGGAATGAATGTTGCACAGCGTCGAAAGAGATCGGAGTGGATATTTTAATGGCGGAATGGAGATTACGTTTGACAAGCGCAGCGTGAATGTTTCTCATGGCGGGGACAAGAAATTTAGTCAGGCTTCCCGGCTGCCTGAAAACTTCGTTCCCGACGGCGATGGCGTCGAATTTGATGGCGGGGTGGAATCGAGCAATGTTGGTTTCAACCCAATTGTCGGCGACGGATTTGTTGGAAGCAGCAGAGGAGAGGAGAGTGTTGGGGAGAGCGGAGGTGACGGTTATGCCGGAGTTGGATAGGGCGGTGAGGAGATGGGGATCTGTGCCGAAGATTTTGACTTTTTTAATACCCTGCGACTGGAGAAGCCGAACTACTTCCAGAGGTGGAGGTAAGTTATCGGCAACTCTTCCGTAGTTTACTCCGATCGAGCCACCTCAGCAAAACCTGCAACAAGAAAAGGCTTTTGTTAGAGAGAGAGAGGGAGAGAGAAGAGAGAGAGAGAGAGAGAGAGAGAGAGACCTGCAAAGAGAATGGCTGAGACTAAAAAGAGTAAGCATGGTAACGTGGAAATGGCCATGATTACGTAACTGGATTGCAGAGAGAAAGGTGTAAAGACTGATTTTTATAGAAGAATTAGCTAGAGAGAGAGAGAGAGCGAGAGAGTCTAGAGAGAGAAACCACCATAACCATTAGTGGAGTTTAGATGGAAGAAGTCATCATCTCTCAGAAGTCTTGCGTCTTCTAACCCAACTTGTAAGTGGATAACCCTATTGACTATTCCCTCCCCCCATTTTTAACCTGTGCCTAATATTTTATAAACAATGAGTTAACTTCACGTTCGCATAAAAATTGAACATTTACGTTCAATAATGTGATACGTCCCCCGAATCTTTATTCAAATCTACAAAACAAATCTTACAAATTAGAATTATTCGAGAGACCCAACCTCTCCCTATACTTTTCACAACTACTCTTTTTATAATCTCTCTATCTCTATCGTATCCTATTTATAGTCCCCTATTCTACTAACTTCTAATAACTCCTACTAACTTCCATTAACCTCTAATAACTTCTACTATCTTATCATTACTCCCCCTCAAAAATACACCTTGTCCTCAAGGTGGGAAAAAAAATAAAATAAAAATTGTTCTCCAATCCAAGGAGGTTTCCAATGATCATTTTCCGCCCCGGATTGCACCGTGAACAAATAAATTGAGATAAATGTTGCTGAAGTGGGTTTGCAAGGACCTTTTGTTGCTCTAAGAGTCCAAATTTTGAAGATGGATTTACAACTAGAAAGCCCGGCAATAAAGGCCCAAGAAATAAACCAAGAAAGCCCATCAAACACAACAACTATCCCAGCAGCCACACCAATTACCCAATTTCCAGCCCTAGAATGCTCATTAACCACAAAATCTCTCCCACTTCCACGGTTTCCAGAACTGCATTCCTTCTCCCTCCAGCAATTGCCGACGAAACTCCCTTCATCGTCTCTGATCGTCTCAAGCTCCGTCACTTCTTTTTCCTCTGCCATCGCCCTCCTTATTGTCGCCGTCATTGCTACAACCTTTCCCGCCTCCTCTTTTTCCGCCACTGTCTCGGCCTCCTTTTTTTCCGCCACTGTCTCCTTCCTCGTCATAGCGATTCTTCCAGCGAAGTTTTCTTGCATCGGGTTTTCTGGAATTCTATTCTTAAGGACATTTTCTTCCTTCTTGTCTTTCCGAACTTCAGTCGCATCCCTTGCCACTATATCGACTTGCTCCACGATATTTTCGAAAGCCTCTTCAACGTTTTCAAAGATCAAGTTCTCATTTTGTTCAAACTTTTCTGAGGCAGCCACGAAATCCTTTTTCACTGGTTCTTCCTCTATCGGCGATGATCGCTTTTCAAAAACAATTCTTGGTCCTGTTTTTTTTTTCTGCAAATTCTGGAATTTCTTCTTGTATCATACGAAATTTCTCTGTCAACAGATGTTTCAGCTCCGTCCAAGTTCGAATCGGCCGAACTTTGTTTTCCCTCTGAAACCACGATAATGCCGATCCTTCAAAATAGACGGCTGCGGCTTCTACCTTCTCCTCCTCCGAGAGGCGATTGATGGAAAAGTAGCGTTCTGCTCTGACATTCCATCTCTCTACTTCCTCGCCTATAAAGATTGGCAGCTCTAACTTCCTCGGTAAATATTCTCTATTCGGAACAGTTATATCGCTCCCATACTTCCTATGACATTGTTCTTCAGTTGATTCCGTCAGATTCTCTTGCCTTGGATTACTCCTTTCCTCTGTCCTCGCTATCAACTTTGATAGTTGCTCCTGCATTAACAACATCGATTTTTCTATGGCTGAAATCTTCGAAATCTGTTGTAACTCCTCTCTGACTTCATTTAATTCTTTCTCCCAATCTGCCATCGACTCTTTCTGTGCTTGAGCTTTGGTTAACATTCTTCGCATTCATGAGGAACGAAGGTCTCTGATACCAAATTGATACGTCCCCCAAATCTTTATTCAAATCTACAAAACAAATCTTACAAATTAGGGTTATTCGAGAGACCCAACCTCTCCCTATACTTTTCACAACTACTCTTTTTATAATCTCTCTATCTCTATCGTATCCTATTTATAGTCCCCTATTCTACTAACTTCTAATAACTCCTACTAACTTCCATTAACCTCTAATAACTTCTACTATCTTATCATAATGTTAGATTTACTCTCTCGTTCAACTCTTAAAATAATTGCTAATCTGTCAAACAATGATTGATGCAATTAATCAAACATTTGTCTTCGTTATATTTTAAGAATAATGTTTAATGTAATATAACAAAGTCACATTGTTAGTCTTTGTTTCTTCATTTTCCACCAAAAAAAAAAAAAAAACTTAAAGTTTTTCCAAATATTGATTGACTCCAAGTCTCTCCCACTCAGATTTAGTCAATATTTCAAAAAAATTTAGTTAGTCAACGCTTAAAACACAAGAATTTCGTAAGAAATTATTTCGGTAAAAATTTAATAAACGTCTTTTGTTATCATGCAAATCGTACGTAAGATTGGTTCATATATAGATCTATATTTTAAGATCTCGTTTTCGACTCAAAATTCTAGTTAATGTATTGTAACGTATTTATAAGGGTAAAGCGTAATTTAGACTCTAATTTTGAAATCATCAACGAATTAGACCTTAAAATATTTTTGTAGACAATTTGAACATTTTTGTCAATTGATCTGTTAAATCTAACACGCTTATAAATTGTTTTCACTTAATAAATTCTTTTAACCTGATTTCTAACTTATACTGATTTCTAACCAATTTTAATTATATCGATCTATTGTTTAACGATTTCGAACTAGGTAAATTATGCGATGAACTTCGAAATCAAGTTAAAAATTCGGAAACATTAGAAATTAGGTTAAACACTTAATTAAATGAAAAAAATAGTATATTGACGACAATGTCCAAATCGCTGATATGTGAAAGATGAAAGTTTTATTTGTCTGAAAAATAATTTAAGATTTAATCTGTAAATAATCTCAAACGTTTGAGTCTAAATTGTAATTTACCTTCTATATAATTATCCGTTATAATTTATTTCACAATATAATTATAATTATACCGAGCTGGCTTTCGTGGGCCGAGTCAGTGTTTGGTCAACCGGTTTATAGACCCGGTTAATTTTACTAGTTAATCTTAGTCGAACTTTGTAAAGAAATCACGACCGTCTTCTTTCCCCAAAATCCAGACTCTCAAATGGTCTGAGCGTACGGCAAGAGCGACAGTGAGAAGGAGAGGCATCGGGAAGAAGTTGCCGAAGAAGTCCATTACCGTCTATTGCTTTCCGATCGAACGATTTTACGGCGCCACAGAAAATGTCAGGCGTGATGAATGACGAAGACAAGAAGCCTGCTGATCAGTCGGCTCACATCAACCTTAAAGTCAAGGGCCAGGTCTCTTTCCTCCTCTACTGTTTCTTAGAGTTTTGGACAGTGTTTTCAATCTTTTTTTCCTGTAGGGAATGTTAGGGCTGACTTCGTAGATTGAAAGTGTGTGATGTCGGGCTTTTTTTTTTCTTTCTAAATTTAGTTTTTGTATAGGTTTGGTGTGGAATTTTCATTTCATTGAATTGGTTATTCATTTGGCATTTTAATCTTTCTTCCCATCTCATATTCACTACGATGATTTCAAATTTTGGCTTCATTTTGTGGTTTTCTGATGTTTAGTTTCCACTTTGTTAGAGTTTGAAACAGTATTTTTTAAGTTTTTTTTTTCTGGAATAAGTGTTAACTTTGATATGCTTAATTAATACTGCCTTTAGTGGAATCTGTTTACTACTGTTATGGAAAAAAACTACAGTTCATAGAGCTTGTTGAAATAGTTGGATGCTAAGGGAATGAGATATTATTGGAAATTATGATTTCTTAAGCTTTGACTAAAACAGTGCTGTTGGTTTATGCTCTGTTGAAGCTGTAAAAGGGATCGTTCTTTACATATATAAGTGAGTAATGCTTAAATAGATATTTGCTTGATGGTTTTGAGTTATAGTTATGTGATGATGGTGCAGTGGAAGTTTTGTTTCGTAATCGAAACAGTGAATAGGAAAAATTAGGAAATCTTGTACTGCATCAAGTATTTGTTCAACGGCTTCGAGTCTATGTTCGTCGGCAACGACTCCTTTTCCATTAGAATTATCATCAGCCATTAGATCGAGGCGAAATCCTTGCGCTGATGTCAATTTGTAGTAGCGAGAGTTTGGTTTCGAAATCGAAAGGGGAAATAAAGATCATCAGACATGTTGATATTTTTCAATGGAGAGTTTTTGCATTAGGAGTAGAGTGCCATTCAGGGTTGTGAAAGTAGGGTTTTTTGATTATCTTGGATAAGTAGTCTGTAGTTTCTGCGTTTACCATGCATCGGAAAGTTTATTTCTATCGTAATTTGACGAGTTTGTGGGATGGAAATGAAGTTTTCTTCAGGATTAAAAGAAGCACTCGGCTTAAGAAGCTCGGGAATGCTTACTTTGATCGACGATCAGTTGAGTTTAACTCCATTGCTTTCCCGCGTCTCCGTGCAGAACAGACTCCAGATGAGGTCTCTCCCTCTCCGAACACAATCGGATAGGATAGCTAGCCATATGTATATTTCTTTTCACGATCTCGTATTTGTATCTGCAGTTGGAAATGGAGGACGGAGACGAGATAGGCGCGATCTTAGATGTTCTGCAAATTAATGGTGATACAAGATTTATGGGATGAAACCCTAAAACATTGTTGCACATTCGTGTTATTATTTCAAAAAAAAAAAAAAATGGTAACATGTTACAAAAGAGTACTATACTGGCACACAAACGATGCACACATAGACGACGAAGAAACCTAGAAGATTGTTCTCCAACACAAAACAACAAGGATTGAATGGACGTTACATTGTTCAAGATTGTGGTACAAGATCAACAACCAACCTGTCAATCACCCGCTCTTTTTCGCGGCTTTCTCCTCCGACTTGGCCTGGCTTTCTCTGCCTTGCTCGGCCTCCTTCAGCTTCTGTTCCGCCACTTTCTCAAACTCCTTCGCCGTCGAAGGTGCTCTCTCTCCTATGAAATCATCAGATCTACCACTCTTTTTCACACTCCCTTCTTTCTCACTGCCGCTCGCTTTGTTGTATCTCTGAAACAACTCAGATCAACTCGTGAAACTTCTAAACTAATCCACTGGTTATAAAATCGAATCGTTTATGACTTGCAATCGATATCTAGATCTTTTAAATTTAGGCATTTTTCAATAATCACACCCCAGGCACATTCATTTCAACTGAAATCAAAATCCTCCATCTCCCTTTTCTCATTAATACACTCGTCCTATCTCACTTTGAAATGCTATATCTCTCTAGCTGTCTCAGATGAAGAATGAGCAAGAACAGAAAAAACATTCGGGAACCAGATTCAATCGATAGCGAACCAAGACTCCACAAATTTTACGACAAATATTACGCATCAATCCACAAAATTGGTTGATTAAAAGAGAACAAAACACAAAAAAAGTCCCGATTTACAAGCTAGAGAAAACCTAATCATACACACACTCGATTACAGAAAACGAAAAAGAAAAACGAGTAAAGCAGGAACGAACCTTGATCGGCCCGAGATGAGAATCTGCGAAGGGCCTGACAAGAACAGAAAAACGCGACGAGGCGGACGAGGCCAGGAAACGGCCGGCCATTGGAAGAAGAAGAAGAAATAGATTCCCTGCGAAGAAAAAAAGGAAGTGAAAGCCTGGAGTGAGGAACGGATTAGTTCGAATCTGGAGAAGTAGTTTTCCAGGGTGATTGAAATTATCCGGCGCGTGAATTGCACGCATTAGGTAAGAGGGAACACGTGGAATTATAGCCTCGAAATTGATGCACACGTGGCTCTCCATTTTTTCTCCCTCCCTCCACCTAATAGTCGTATTAATCTTTTTTTAAGGGATTATTAATGTCTTCTTATATTTGGAATTTTATGCTTTTATTTTTTTTAATATAATAAATCGTCTTTTTATTCTCAATTTTACTATAAAGTATTTATTATGTTTGTCATCATTAATATTTTAATAACAAAACACTTTGTTACAGTATATTTATTTATGTTACACCGAACATATTTAAAGTAAATTAAGTGCACGAAAAAAAAAAGATGAATAAACGAGAGACCCATTTATAAAATTTGGTGTGTTCCGACCTGGAGATGAGCCGGAGCAGAAACACCGAGTCGGGTGACCTGATTCTCTGGAAAAGAATCTGATCACTCAGTCCGAGATTCAATTTGCAGGGCATTGGTCAAAACTTCTTTTATTAGGTGTTAGGTCAAAAAAATCTAGATCATCAAGTATTGAGTAATGATTTGTTTGTTCTATGTTCTTATTATCTAATTCTTATGCAATGACGCGACAAACATAGATCGATGACATTATTCTCGAGTTTTTGTGGATTTGATCAATTTAACAAATCTTACAAAAGCAACGAGCGATGGTGAAAAAGTCGGAACCTAATTTTTTTTCTCAATTTCTCAAATAACAAAAAGGTATGAACTTTAACTTGAATTTTTGTAGTATATTATAGACTATAGATTAGAAAACGGGTCACTAATAAATGATGAATGAATTATTTATTGGCACACTTAAAATAGTTATCTTTATGTTTCATTGTTTTGTGTGTATGGAGTGGTAAGATTAGGTCATTTGCAATTATTGTAGGGACACCACATTGGTGGCCAACCAATGGTGGGTATCACTTAGGGCAACTTCAATGAGAGTTGCTCTAGGAGGTTGATTGGGAGAGCAACTTAACACCAAAGTTGCTCTCCCATTGTAGAGCAACCATAGCCCACCAAGGATGGCATAAAAAAGCAACCCTTGAGCAACAGTAATTTGTATAAAAAAATAATATTTTATTAAATTGTATTATTTCTTTAATCTACATATAAATATATTCAAAATGAAATAATTTTATTTGCTTATAATAAAAAAATAGATTTTAAGAAAAGAACAGTTGAGCAACGACTTGGAGAAAAAAAAAATATTTTATTATATTTTATGATTTTTTATCTCTACATTTTTTTTTCTATCATCAATTCTTCTCAACTTCATCAAATTCATATTCAAATAGATTCTGATAATTCTTCAAATTCTAATCACATAAATTATCCAAATCTATGTTTACAATATTCTTAAAGTTCTGCAAATATTCCTCCTTCAAATTCTCAAAATTTATTTTTTCAATTTTCCTAAAATTCTCCCAACTTTCGTATGACAAATTCTTTAAATCTATTTTTCCAGAATTTGCAAACATCCACTAATTCTCTTCAATCAAATTCTAAAAATCAATTTTTTCAATATTCTTAAGTACCTTCAAACTTTCAAAATCCACAAAATTTTCAATATCCACAATTTCCTAACCCAAATTTGAGTTCTTTTAAGACATCCAAATATTTACCATTTGTTCCGTATGGAAATTCACAACCACTTGATTTATCTCCCTCACACCGAACACCATCTACTTCTGCTTCTGAATCCCGACCGGCACACAGTCAAGATGGGTTCGAGAATGCGCATCTACATGGTGAAGATAATCCACTTACAAAATCGAACCGAAAAACCAAATGGAGTGATAAAATAAGTATATTTCTGATAAGCGGATGACTCAACACATTTAAGGATTTTGTTGTTGGGACTGACCAAACAGCAACACGTTTTTGGGACCCGATTGCTGATTACTTCAACGAACATCGCAAAGATAGGCCTAGCAGGACAGAGAATCAATGCAAGGACCATTGGAACAAGGTAAATCCTAAGGTACTACGTTTCAATAGTTGTTACTAACGAATTCAATGAGCACGCCATAGTGGGTGGTCCGATGACCAAATTATTGAGCATGCCCACCAAATGTATAAATCTGAAAATGACGGATCTAACTTTCTGCTTGACTACTGTTGGAAGTTGTTAAAGGATGTGCCAAAATGGAATATTTCATACTAATCAGAGAGGTTTAAAAGAACAAAAATTTCCAAATTAGGGGCATACACTTCGTCATCTAATCCAGACAAGAGCAACAATGAAGTACATGAACTGCGCCCGATAGGCCAAAAGGCAGCCAAAAGAAAGGAAAAAGAAAAAAAAGAAAAAAAAAAGAGAGAGTATTCTCACTATTTGGAAACTCAAACTCGAAAAGCAGTTGCATTAGAGAAATTAGTGGAGATAGAAGCTAAAAAGGCAGAAGACCAGAGGATAACAAAGTACGTGGACTATCTCGTTATGGATACGTCGTATATGACTAATCAACAAAAAAAAAAATCATGAAAAATTTTGTGATCATATTATGACTAATATCTTGAAATTTTAATGTATTGTGTGTTTTTGAGATTTTTAGCTTTGTATTTTAATTATTTAGAACATGTTTGTGTGATTTTCTTACAAGTATTTTAATTATGTATAATTAATTTTTATTTAGTTGTCTAATTTCAATTCTATATAGTATTTACTCTATTTATTAAATATAATCTGAAAAATATGTAGATGTGAGATCATAGAGGTTGCTTACCATTGGAGAGGATTTTATAAAAAGTTGCTTAAAAAATAATGGGGAAGAAAGAGAGAATAAAATTGATTAAATAATAATAATATATGTTTAATTAATTTATTTAAGCAACTCCAAGATTGCTCCCATTGGAGTTGCTCTCATGAGACAAAGACACAAGCATCTTTAAAATAAATAATAATAAATTTGTAATTAAATTTTTTTTTTAAAAATAAAGTAAAGATTGATTCTTTCTTTAATGTTCATAATAATGTAGTGTTATCTTATTATTCTCAGCAACATCCGTATCAACAAAAACATTATAGAAGCTAGTTTGCTAATCAAATTCAAGTCGACAATCGATTGATCGCATGACCGATGAAATATTAATTATGATGTTTTTGTTGACATGAACGTGCTAATGTCGGTACAAATATTTTAACGTTCTAAATTATTATTATTTGGATAAAGTTTAAAATTATCTTTAAACTATGATCAACGACAAACTAATCGTTAAACTATATTTATTAACAAATTTGCTATTGCCGTTAACTTTTTTTATTAAAAGTCTTTCTAGAGACCTACCTCTGAACCCAAGGCAAGACATTCGACCGAGACACCTGTCTTTCCATCTAGAAGCATACTCTCAATTTACGAAGTCAGAAAACCCTAATTTTTTTTCACCTTCTATGTGGCTCGCATCTTGTGTTGGTGTTCGAGATTTTACAAAAAGTTCCTCCGGTATCCTCTTCCAAGCACTTCAATCCTCTACGACCTATCGAAAACATAAATTAGTATATCTTCTATAGCATCTTCATGATGATCAATTTAAACTATAATTTGTTAACAAATTCGCTATTATCGTTAACTTTTTTTATTAAAGTTTTTTGGAGGCCAGCCTTTGAACCAAAGGCGCGTCCGACCGAGACACCAATTTTTTCCATCCAGAAGCATACTCCCAATATACGAAGTCAGAAACTCTAAATTTTCTCGTCTTCTTTGTCAGTACGGAAGAGAATGAGAAAAAAAAATTATGGCGTGGCTCACATCTTGGTGTCGGGTGTCGCTATTAGGTGCATATTTATATTTGCTATAAAAATAAATATGACATTTATATTTAGGGTAATCCTAAATTATCTTTAAACTATGATCAACGACAAACTAATCGTTAAACTATATTTATTAACAAATTTGCTATTGCCGTTAACTTTTTTTATTAAAAGTCTTTCTAGAGACCTACCTCTGAACCCAAGGCAAGACATTCGACCGAGACACCTGTCTTTCCATCTAGAAGCATACTCTCAATTTACGAAGTCAGAAAACCCTAATTTTTTTTCACCTTCTATGTGGCTCGCATCTTGTGTTGGTGTTCGAGATTTTACAAAAAGTTCCTCCGGTATCCTCTTCCAAGCACTTTCAATCCCTCTACGACCTATCGAAAACATAAATTTAGTATATCTTCTATATCATCTTCATGATGATCAATTAAACTATAATTTGTTAACAAATTCGCTATTATCGTTAACTTTTTTTATTAAAAGTTTTTTTGGAGGCCAGCCTTTGAACCAAAGGCGCGTCCGACCGAGACACCAATTTTTCCATCCAGAAGCATACTCCCAATATACGAAGTCAGAAAACTCTAATTTTTCTCGTCTTCTTTTGTCAGTACGGAAGAGAATGAGAAAAAAAAATTATGGCGTGGCTCACATCTTGTGTCGGTGTTCGCTATTTTACAAAAAGTCCCTCCGGTATCCTCTTCCAAGCACTTTCAATCCCTCTATGACCTATCTAAAACGTAAATTTAGTATATTTTCTATATCATCTTCATGATCACCAATTATTTGAAAAAAAATATAAATTATTGATTGTATGGATCTCATAATTTGAGGTGCATATTTATATTTGCTATAAAAATAAATATGACATTTATATTTAGGGTAATACTAAATTTATTCTTTATTTCTCTTTTAATTCTTATATTTTGACGTGACACTAAACAATAAGTTTAATTAATGATTTATTTTAATTATTTTAATTTATTTCATTAATTATTTATTACATCAATTAATGAATAATATGTTAAAATGTAAGAAGTAGATTGTAAATATAACATTGGGTTAAATCCATTTTCACTCTTAAAATATTATTATTATTATTTTTTTAAAAACCCTCAAAGTATTAACCATAATAAAACAAACTTTAAACTATAAAAAATATTGGCGATCGACCGATATCCTCCGTTCTGTATTTTACATATAGAACGGGGGACTGTTATAAAGGGAGCAAATTTCACATGAATTACTTTTTTCACTTTATAAATTAATTTAAAAAAATACTAAAAAATATTCAATTTACTTGACATTTTTACCATATATTCACCACATCATGGGAAGATAATCTGAAAATTTTTGTGATTTTATAACACCTGTATGATTTATTATAATTGAATTATAAAATAAATATATAAAATTACAATATATCGTACAAGTGTTATCAAATCACGAAAATTTTCATATTATATTCCCATGATGTGTTGAACATGTGGTAAAAATTTTAAGTAAATTGAATATCATTTGGTAATCTTTAAAATTAATTTATAAAAGTTCTCATTCACTATATAATGGTTTCTCTTCACTTTATAAATTAATTTTATAAAAATACCAAACGATATTCATTTTACTTAAAAATTTTGCCAAATGTTAAACACATCATCGGAATATAATCTATAAATGTTTGTGATTTTATAACAATTGTACGATATATTGTAATTTTAGTTAATTATTTTATAAAATAATTATAATAAATCATAGAAGTATTATAAAGGGTAAAGTGCAATTTGGCCCCTACAACTAGGTGAAATAGACAATTTACACCGTAAACTTGGGTAAAATGCAATTTGGCCCCTACAACTAGGTGAAATGAGCAATTTACACCGTAAACTTGGGTAAAATGCAATTTGGCCCCTACAACTAGGTGAAATAGACAATTTACACCGTAAACTTGGGTAAAATGCAATTTGGCCCCTACAACTAGGTGAAATAGACAATTTACACCGTAAACTTGGGTAAAATGCAATTTGGCCCCTACAACTAGGTGAAATAGACAATTTACACCGTAAACTTGGGTAAAATGCAATTTGGCCCCTACAACTAGGTGAAATAGACAATTTACACCGTAAACTTGGGTAAAATGCAATTTGGCCCCTACAACTAGGTGAAATAGACAATTTACACCGTAAACTTGGGTAAAATGCAATTTGGCCCCTACAACTAGGTGAAATAGACAATTTACACCGTAAACTTGGGTAAAATGCAATTTGGCCCCTACAACTAGGTGAAATAGACAATTTACACCGTAAACTTGGGTAAAATGCAATTTGGCCCCTACAACTAGGTGGCCCCTACAACTAGGTGAAATAGACAATTTACACCGTAAACTTGGGTAAAATGCAATTTGGCCCCTACAACTAGGTGAAATGAGCAATTTACACCGTAAACTTGAATAATAGGCAAGAACAACATTAATGTATTGATACTGGGCAATATGGCCCTTACCGTCATATTTTCCATCAAAAAGTAATATTTTTTCACTTGTTCATTTTTTTTCCCGAAATGCCCCTTATTGGACCGAACCAAACCGGACCGGTTCGACTAATTGCACTTTGGTTTTTTATTTTTTTTTAATTCTATTCATCTGTCTTCTCTTTTCTGAGAAATAAGATTTAAAAAAAATAAATAAATAAGAGTGAAATTAGCTGAACAGGTCTGATCCGGTTCAGTCCAGTGAGGGGCATTTCGGAAAAAAAAAATGAATAAGTTAAAAAATATTATTTTTTGATAGAAAATATGACGGTATGAGCCATATTGCCCATTACCAATACATTAAGGTTGTTCTTGCCTATTATTCAAGTTTACGGTGTAAATTGCCCATTTCACCTAGTTGTAGGGGCCAAATTGCACTTTACCCAAGTTTACGATGTAAATTGTCCATTTCACCTAGTTGTAGGGGCCAAATTGTACTTTACCCTATTATAAAATCACAAAATTTTTCAGGTTATCTTATCATGATATGGTGAACATGTGGTAAAAAAATTTTAAGTACATTGAATATCATTTGGTATTTTTTTAAATTAATTTAAAAAGTGAAGAAGGTAATCCACGTGACATTTGCCATTTTTAGAATAGAGAATCGTTATAAAACGAACGGTCCCCTATTTTATGTGTAAAATACAGAACAAGAGATATCGGTCGACTGCCAGAGATTTTTTTGTTAGGTTTTTGATAATTTAAAGTTTGTTTTATTAAGGTTAATATTTTGAA
Organism: Begonia masoniana; assembly: GCA_022432975.1. Classification (NCBI taxonomy): domain Eukaryota; kingdom Viridiplantae; phylum Streptophyta; class Magnoliopsida; order Cucurbitales; family Begoniaceae; genus Begonia; species Begonia masoniana. The sequence goes on along the minus strand of CM039514.1, from coordinate 43,583,230 downwards.
ATTTAAAAAATATATATATATACTTTGATTGTGAAATTGGATTTAACCCTATAACATTAGTTGTATTTAACATATAGTATAAACTAGGGTTTTTTTTTAAAAAAAACCTAAAGTTAAGGTTTTTTTAAAAAAAACCTTAACTTTTACTGTTTAACGAAAAAAACCCTCAAGTTTCGGAAATAGGCGAAAAAAATCTTCTAGTCCGGACTTGGTACTGGCCTGCACAGAGAGGCCGGCCTGTCCAATTGGACAGGCCGGCCTCCACCTTTTTTTTTCGCTAAATGACAAATTAATTTTAAACAAATATCAAACGATATTTAATTTATTTGAAATTTTTACCACATGTTCATCACATTGTGAGAAGATATTGTGAATATTTTTGTGATTTTATAATATTTGTACGATTTATTATAAGTTTAGATATTTATTTTATGAAACAATTATAATAAATCGTACAAGTGTTAGAAAATTACGAAAATTCTCTAATTATCTTCTCATAATGTGGTGAGCATGTAGTAAAAATTACAACGAAATTTAATAACATTTGAAATTTTTTTAAAATTTATAAATTAATTTTAAAAAAATATCAAACGATATTCAATTTACTTGAATTAATTTTAAAAAAATATCAAACGATATTTAATTTACTTGAAATGTTTACCACATGTTCATCACATTGTGAGAAGATAGTGTGAATATTTTCGTGATTGTCTAACACTTGTACGATTTATTATAATTATTTTATAAAATAATTAACTAAACTTATAATAAATCGTACAAGTGTTATAAAATCACGAAACTATTCACACTATCTTCTCACAATGTGATGAACATGTGGTAAAAATTTCAAGTAAATTGAATATTGTTTGATAATTTTTTAAAATCAATTTGTTATTTAGCGAAAAAAAAGGGGAGGCCGGCCTGTCCAATTGGACAGGCCGGCCTCTCTGTGCAGGCCAGTACCTTGTCCGGACTAGAAGGTTTTTTTCTCCTATTTTCGAAACTTGAGGGTTTTTTTCGTTGAACAGTAAAAATTAAGGTTGCTTTAGGGTTTTTAAAAAAAACCTTAACTTTAGGGTTTTTAAAAAAAACCTTAACTTTAGGGTTTTTAAAAAAAACCTTAACTTTAGGGTTTTTAAAAAAAACCTTAACTTTAGGGTTTTTAAAAAAAACCTTAACTTTAGGGTTTTTAAAAAAAACCTTAACTTTAGGGTTTTTAAAAAAATATCAAACGATATTTAATTTATTTGAAATTTTTACCACATGTTCATCACATTGTGAGAAGATATTGTGAATATTTTTGTGATTTTATAATATTTGTACGATTTATTATAAGTTTAGATATTTATTTTATGAAACAATTATAATAAATCGTACAAGTGTTAGAAAATTACGAAAATTCTCTAATTATCTTCTCATAATGTGGTGAGCATGTAGTAAAAATTACAACGAAATTTAATAACATTTGAAATTTTTACCACATGTTCATCACATTGTGAGAAGATAGTGTGAATATTTTTGTGATTTTATAATATTTGTACGATTTATTATAATTATTTTATAAAATAATTTTAAAAAAATATCAAACGATATTTAATTTACTTGAATTAATTTTAAAAAAATATCAAACGATATTTAATTTACTTGAATTAATTTTAAAAAAATATCAAACGATATTTAATTTACTTGAATTAATTTTAAAAAAATATCAAACGATATTTAATTTACTTGAATTAATTTTAAAAAAATATCAAACGATATTTAATTTACTTGAATTAATTTTAAAAAAATATCAAACGATATTTAATTTACTTGAATTAATTTTAAAAAAATATCAAACGATATTTAATTTACTTGAATTAATTTTAAAAAAATATCAAACGATATTTAATTTACTTGAATTAATTTTAAAAAAATATCAAACGATATTTAATTTACTTGAATTAATTTTAAAAAAAACCTAAAGTTAAGGTTTTTTTAAAAAAAACCTTAACTTTAGGGTTTTTAAAAAAAACCTTAACTTTAGGGTTTTTAAAAAAAACCCTTAACTTTAGGGTTTTTAAAAAAAAAAACCCTATAAACTATTATTATCAAATGGAAATCGATGTGTCGTTTTCAACATTGAAACGATAGGTCGTCGTGGATGCTTTGTATTCCGTCGTTCTAAGGTCAAAAGAGTTCATCTTCATTAGGTTTGTTCAGTTAAACCAGAGATTCGCTCTCTCTCTCTCTCTCTCTCTCTCTCTCTCTCAATTTTGAAAAATGGAATCGGATAGAACAGAAGCTGCTAAAATACTTCAAGAAATCGAAACATTAAAGTCCTCGAAGCTCGATATTGAGCGTCGGATTGCGGCTCTCGAAGCACAGCTCCAGGAGATGAAAGTTCAGCCGGAAAACGATGTTTCGAACAGCTCTTCTACTCCGGTGTCCACGTTCGAATCCAACTTGCCTCAGAGATTGCCACCTGAAATGATTTACAGATACAGTCGACACCTCTTGCTTCCCTCTTTCGGCGTCCAAGGTCCTTCATATCTATTCCGTTACTTTTCACACTTTCATAACCTATGAGATTGTTTTAAGATGCTGTATAGCTTAGTGTTTTTGTTTTATTCTTAATATACAGTCAGGTGTTCTAGAATGAGCATTCGTTAAACTAAGATGAAGAATAATTACTTTTTTGAGATTTAATTTGAAAGATGCATCTTCAATACTTATGTTAGTTTTTACGAATGATTATTTTTTTAGCTCAATCGAAGCTGTTGAACTCTTCGATACTAGTAATTGGGGCGGGAGGACTAGGTTCGCCAGCTCTGTTATACCTTGCAGCATGTGGTGTCGGTAAGACTAAATTATGATATTTGATGTTAAAAAGATTTATTTTTCGTTTCTAGCAGAGTATTGAAAATTATGCGTGGGATGCTCTTTCTAGGTCGCTTGGGCATTGTTGATCATGATGTGGTTGAGCTCAATAACATGCATCGCCAGGTAGATGTTATTGTTGTCCTTAATGAAGATGATTCTTTGTTGATGTGCTCTATTTCCAATTGTAATTAGACTCTTGCTTATACATGTTTATTAACCATTTTGTGTGACATTTGCGGTATCATTTATAAGGATCTCCATTGATTTATCGTCCTTCCCCTTTTCTCTATGCTGGAGTTATATTCCTTAACTTTTGATGTCTTGTTTTATGTTATTGTTTTTCCTGAGATGAGATATTAGAATGTGATTAGAAAAGGAATGGGTTTGATCCATTAACAATTATCACTGTTTATTCTGTAATATTCCAGATTATCCATACTGAAGCTTATATTGGTCAGTCAAAAGTGAAATCTGCTGCTGCTACTTGCCACTCGTATGTGTAACTCATTTTCCTCCCAGTTTCTGGATAGTTTTTGAAAACCAGCCACATTAAGCTTCGGAGTGATTTTATATTAATTTTCGATAAAATTATTATGATTTTTTATTTTGGTGTTATTTATAGTCTCTGATTGACATCAATATTATCTTAGGATCAACTCCACAGTTCAGATTGTGGAACATATTGAAGCTCTTAGGACATCAAATGCTTTGGAGATTATGAGCAAGTATCCTTGTTTCTGCCAATTTAAAGTTACCACAATTCTTCCTCTGCTGTCCCTTCTTAAGTTTTCACTTACTTGTCCAGCTGTCCAACGACAAAGTCCCTTGACCAACATTAAGATATGATATTGTAGTAGATGCCACAGATAATGCTCCAAGCCGGTACATGATTAGTGATTGCTGTGTGGTGTTAGGAAAGGTGAATATTGAAGCCTCCTTTTGCAGACTACAAAAACTCATCTACTAATGTTAGATTTTCCGTCATATGCAGATTGAAATTTTATTGTCTGATGAGAAAAAAGTATTTACTTTTAAAATTAATTATGTTTAAATTATTTCTTGGAGTAACCACATGATTTGTTTTTTTTTTTTGTCTTGAGGAGCTAAACTTTATAGTTTTTATTTATTTTTTATGGCTATGAGATGAAAGATGAGTTTGATTTATAATCTTTTTATTTAGTTTTAAGTTCTAATCATCTGTTTTTAATCAGCCTCTCGTCTCTGGTGCAGCCTTGGGAATGGAGGGGCAGGTACATTAAGTGGCAGAGTTCATTCTGTTATTAGTATGGAAATATGAAATGTTCTTATGCATTATGTAATTTTCTTTTTCCTCATGAAATTTATGTTAGCTCACAGTATACAATTATAACGATGGCCCGTGTTATCGATGCTTATTTCCCATTCCACCACCAACAACAGCATGTCAAAGATGTGCAGACAGTGGCGTCTTAGGTGTAGGTAAGGCAATGATCGACAAGCTAAGCCATTTTCACATCTTGCACAAATCAATGGATTATAAGCTTGACTCAAGTTTTTTTCCCTCTTTTGGCATTATATACTTTCCTGCTAAGAGTGACAGTTGACGCTTATTTTGAAATGTAAATACTAATAGTTCTTTTTTTTTTTTATGTAAAGAACTTGGGTAATTCTCTACGGGGAGTAGTGTGAAAACATGATTGTTTGATGTCTACACAATATATTCTTGTAGATCTGACACAAAAGAGAGGCACGTTATTATCCTATTATAGGCTAAAACCAATAGATATGCGTTAACATTTGCTACGAATTTTGATTTTTTATGAAAAAATTTAGAGTGACACTGTTGTACTAACATTGGTGTATGATTAATGTCCCAGTTCCTGGCATCATTGGCTGTCTCCAAGCCCTGGAAGCTATTAAAATAGCAAGTGAAGTTGGTGAACCACTTACAGGAAGGATGCTTCTGCTTGATGCATTATCGGCTAGGATCCGTATTGTAAGTTTCTTGTTTTATTCAACATCTGTTGATAGTTGAGTGTGCAGGATGAGATAAATGAACTGGCCATGTGGAACTAAAGCTTCTTGAGAGACCATGTTTATTAATGAAAGCTTTTATTTTCCCCAACTAGATGACTCTGGATTTCCCTTTAGGAATGACACAAATGGGAACTTGCTCTATATGTATCCCTCCTTACTATACTCATTCCCTTTTCCTTAAATTGTAGGTCAAGATTCGAGGGAAGTCGTTGCAATGTGAGGTTTGTGGAGAAAATGCTCAATTCAATGCACAAAAATTCAGAGAATTTGATTATGAGAAGTTCACTCAGTCCCCTCTATCTACGGTAGTTTTCATACTCAACTTCCATCTTCAACAACTAATTGGTGGTCTGACTTTTTGACGTGAATTTTGTTCCTTTTCCTTAATAATAAAACAAAATCCATGAATTAGTTGAAACTTTAGAGCCTATAAATTGTATGCATTCACATTTCAAGCATCATCTTTATGATGAGTTAAAGAAAAGTTGTAGAAGTTCATCTCACCTCCACGTTGTGGATTTTATAATTTGATGCAGACTGCACCAAAGTTAAAGCTGCTTGAACCAGATTCAAGAATAAGCAGCAAAGAGTACAAGGAGAGAATCATTAGTGGCGAGGCCCATGTTTTGGTGGACGTTCGACCAAATCACCACTTCAAGATTGTTTCTCTGCCAAACTCCATAAACATCCCTCTTTCAAGCTTGGAGGCTCGATTATCAGAAATATCGTTGGCTTTGAAGGAAGAGGAAGCTCGGCACTGCAGTACAAATTCTGGTAGTCACGCTCAATTATACGCGATTTGTAGGCGAGGCAATGATTCTCAGAGGGCCGTTGAGTACCTCCACAAGAAGGGGTTTGATTCAGCCAAGGATATCATTGGTGGTTTGGAAGGCTGGTCTCGAGAGGTAGATCCAAGCTTCCCTACGTATTAGATGGATTTCGATTTGTGCATCAAACTTTTTTTTTTTTTTTTTTAGCAATTTATCTACAATGCAATTTGAGGATTTTTTTAGTTCTCGTAGTATATTATAATATTCGTTTTGAATCGAAACCATACAATTTTGTTCTTGACTTTGGCCTACAACGCATTATAATTGGTAGAAATAAAAACTCTTCTTATAAATTGTTTACTTTTCACTTTCGAGCAATACAAATTGTGCATTTTACTAGTATAGACTAAGTCTCCGCAACTAATAAAATGTCGAGTTATTCTCAACTTTCACAACGTGGGATGTTACGAGTCTAAATTGAATTAAAATTAGTTTCTCCAAATTACCAATAAATTAAACAAAAATATGTCATTGCTTCGAATTATTTCCTCTTAAAACTAAACAACTTAAACCACATGACTTTGAGGAAACAAAATAATTCTAATATTTTAAAGGGATTAAAAACAAACAAAGAACTTCATAATGAAACATCACCAACAAAACAATAACATTGATTTGAGCATATGATATTCAAATTATATATTCTGATATATTTTATCTAGAAATGTGCACCAAGACAACATTTTCAATATGAAATGAGTCAAATGACATTAGCCAGAAAGAATATAAAAATAAAATCAGTTTCTTTTTGGCCTGGGTGCCTCAACTAATGACTGCAAAATTTTATATAATGACGTTTTACTTACCATCCAAGAAGTAAGAGTTTGAGAAGCGTCATCCTAATGTAGAGACCATTCTTAGCTTGTCTGAAATAGGCAGCTCTTGGATCTCCATCCACATCAATGGTAATCTGTAATTTTTGAAATTTACTCATCAATCAACAATTAAAGAACCCATTTGAAGAAAACATTAAAGTACATCAATTTATTCATTTGATGATGCTTACTTCATCCAGCCTTGGAAGAGGGTGCATGACAATGGCATGTTTCTGCATCACTTTCAACACACTCTCGTCCACAATGTACTTCCCTCTTGCTTTTTCGTAAAGGTCGATTCTCTCCCCAAACCGTTCCTGTTGAATCCGAGTTTGATAGACCACATCGCACTTTGAAGCAACGTCCATCAAATCGTCGCTCTCTTCCCATTTGATATTCTTTGATGTCAAATAATCTTTTATATCATCCTGAAAGAAAAACACATCAGCTAGATTTTAAATTTTAACCCAACTATGAAAAAAGTAGCAAAATCATATCTTCAAATTATGTGCTATGATATAAAGTTATTTTTTCATGATTTACCTTCATCTTAACAACATCCGGAGAGACCATGTAAATTTTCACATCTTCATACTTGGCAAGTAGATACGCAAGCGAACGAACAGTTCGTCCATTGGCAAGATCTCCAACAAGCCCAACTTTTACTCCGTCAACTTTACCAAGCTCTCTTTCAACTGTGTATACATCCAAAAGAGCCTGAAGACAAATAAAACACAATATTAGAGTTGACCAGCCAACATCTGCCTTATGAATTATGATGATAAATCAATATGAACATAAAATTTTCATCCAACTCATTCTTTCTAAATAACAACCAGAGTCATTCTTTAGATGAGAGAAATTTTTACACTTCTTTTTCATCATATTTCCACACCTCATTTTCAAGGAATAAATTGAATTTGTGAGAATAGAAATGCAATATGTTCACTTCAGAAAAGATGGTCAGCCTTATTTTAAGATGCATATGAAAAATTATCTAAGGAAATAGCTAAATATATAATCAAAGCTTAGACATATTTATTATTTAGAAAATCATTTGCCCACACCTGAGTTGGATGTTGTCCAGGACCATCACCTGCATTAATAACTGGAATGTTGGCTACTGCAGCAGCTCTTCTTGCAGCACCACTTTCAAAGTGTCTCATTACAATTATGTCAGAGTAACCCTCAACAGTTCGGATAGTATCTACATATTTAATGTCTCCAACATGACCAAATTGCAGCAAGTTCATCAAAATAACAAATCAAGATAAACAAAAGCTCACCTTCAAGAGTTTCACCTTTAGCTGCAGATGAAAACTCCTTTGCATTTTCAGTTGTCAGCACTTCTCCTCCCAATCGCTTCATGGCAGATTCGAAAGAAAGCCTTGTTCTTGTAGACGGCTCATAGAAGAGAGTGGCCATCAAATAACCCTTGAGCATTTGGCTTCCAGGTGATTGTTTTTCAATTTTCTCCATTTCTCGTGTAACCTCAAATATAGCCTTCATGGTGTCTCTATCAAATTGTTGGGCTTCAATTACATCATCAAGCTGAAAGTTATTCCCCGCAACACATTGAGAATTTTTAATTTCCAGTGCATGGTTGAAGCTCTCACGTCTCGAAAATAACCTTTCCCCTAGTTTGAATTTGGATGATATCTCATTAAGAAACAACCTTGAATGCGTTTGTGGATAAGTGACTGAGGAAGTATTGCACAAAAGATCTTTATAACATCTCACTGCTTTGGGAGAGGACTTGTCAACCCCTTGCAACGAATATGTAAAAGAAGAAAATGTGGTAGCCATCAAATATTAAAATTATCGCTCGAGTGAGTCTAGTTATGAACAACAAGCCTGCAAATTTCAAACACCAAAATAATCAAATATTAATATTATCACTATTTGAACACACACTCACACACACATATATATATAAGAGAAAGAGAGAGACCAGAGGGGAGAATCAGATATAGAGAGAAACGATAGTACATAGACTGATAATTTAATATGAACAAAATTTACACTCACACACGTTTTGAAGGGTGATTTTCAACCTTTCCATATGGTAATACTGCTAAAATGCAGAATATTATCTTACTTCTAATGGGTCGAAAGATATGATTTTGCTAATCTGTCGGCAGACCAGCTCCATTGATGTATCGCATACTTATCATAATTGATCGAAGCAATTTAAAATTTATAAAACCATTCATATTACAAAACCAAATAAAAATTGAATGGAGAATCGAAAAAATTAAATGCATCATTTTTATTGAAAAAGCGTACTTTTATCATTTCATTAGAGCAGGATATTTTTTTCTCAATCAGGCTCGTTGCCTAACTGAAAACAAAAGGGTGATTTTATCATTTTTATTAACATACCGATAAAAATTATCTGGAACGTGTATAGAGAATTATTCTACCCAAAACAGAAAAAGAAACAGCATATCATTGAACCTACAGATGAATACAGTAAAACAAAAAAAGGCTTAGACCCGAAAGATTGCCAATAAAATGTGCGCTAAATTAGAGGCAAATGATCCTTCAGACGTCACAAAATCCAGACAAAATGATAATGCGACCTGATGAAAATTGTGTGTAGGGGTAAGCTTTTGGAAGATTAGATACCTTCAATCCCAGTACGAAGGAAAGTGCTCAGTGCTTCACTTCAATCGGAATTTGAAACCTTCAAACCAGCTTCACTTCAATCGGAATTTGAAACCTTCAAACCAGCTTCACTTCAATCGGACGAATAGCTTGAGGTTGCAGACGAGAGAGGAGAGCCGAGGCCGAGTGGCGACGGGAGAGAGCAGACAAGTTTTGAAGGGAGAGCTTCGGCAACACCAAAGCGGAAATTTTGAAATTTTTCAAATTACAAAATTAGGGTTAATCTGGAATTTAGATTGAGCAGGTTTTTTTACCGGCCGGGCTAGACCGGGCTTTTTAATTCCTGGGCTATTAGGAGGTGATTTTAAGTCGGTTTTTTATTTTTAATTAGCCGATTTCAACGTGTTTAGACGGTTTCTCCCTCTAAAAGAATTTGACGAATTCCATGGTTCTAGTAAAATCCATCAGGTCGGTTCGATCACATTCTGCCCACCCCTACCCTAGTCGTTGGCACGATTCAGTTCAATTTGTTTTTTAAAACCGAACCAAACCGATCGAACCAGACCAATTATTTTAAAAATGGAATCTAAACCAGACCATAATTGTTGGGTTTAGTACAAAATATATTATTGATTAAGGAAATTATTAATTAGGCAATAATCAATATTACATAATTAGTAAAATCTAATTAAAAATTTAAATTTGATTTGGTTGAATTTACATGGAAATGTCCTACATTTCCTCTCTCATAGCTTCCCAAATGCACATTGTTTGTACCTTAATCAAAACATCCAAATAAATTAAAAAAATATTAAAAAAATTATTTAATAAAAGAAATTAGAAGATAAATCTCGTATTCGACTACATTTTAATCGAAGCACGGCCAAAACCCGTCGGCAAAAGACCACATTTAGCTCAAGTAAGATTGAAATTATAGGCTACTTAAATTTACAGATACAAGTCAGACGATTAATTAAGATAATCAAACTTAGCTCTATCAAAGTATTCTTATCATATGTAAACAAGAAGTAGAGCTACATTGATTGAAGAGAAAACCGACTGAAATGAGATAAATAAATAAATTATAAGACAAATGTAAAATTTGGCCAACCTGGTTTTAGAAACAAAGAAATTATAAGGCTTTTGCTGACGAATGATTTGATTTAGTTCACCATCATATGATCGAATCCGGCTCCGGGCTGAAGCCCCGGCACCCGATTCATTCCGACGTTGTGGAGCAATTGCTGCAGCCATCTCCTTGTGGTTGGATCTTCCTGGTAGCATCAAAGACAATGAAATCCGAGTTGTCATCAAAGATTTTTTTTTTAACATGATGTTTTTTTTAAGAGAAACAACTATCGGTCAAATGATTTTGGCTATTCTGGACGTTGAGTTTTATAACATGTTTCTCTCTGGAAAACATTGCCTATAACCATTCTAGCAAAAATTGTTTTTCTCTGGAACTCGCCTAGCAGAGAAGATTACGTGATAAAAATGTATTTTCTTTAACGATAGGAAACTAATTGTTAACGCCTATAAATTTTGGGTTGTTTTACTTCTCTTTCCCCTTAAATTTAATTGCTAATTTACACTTTACCCTTTTTCTAGTATCAAATCAAACCATTCTAACAAAGCCAGTCTCCTCTGCAAAACTTTGTGACAGGAGCATCATTCGAGTAACAAAAGTTGTTCGAAGGACTTACACGAAGGCAGCTACTGAAAGTGGCGTCTCTTAACATGTCCGGAAGGCAGCTTCTTAACGCATCGCAAGCCCTTCGTGATAAATAATTAATTTCCGGTTAGTTACCAGGAAACTGAAGCAAGCTAGAAAGTCTAGGAGTATATTTGATGAATGAAGATAATCTGGGGAGAAACTACCTAGGATTATCCGATAAGCGAAGATAACACCGAATAATATGCTTCAAAAGACGAGAAGAGGGCTGCTCGGCAAGTGCTGCTACCATGTTCCCCAAAACACGTCCAACTGCAAAAAAGCGTTCTGCTGTGGTGCAAATATAATCCAACCCCACATCATCCAACAAAATTTTCTGAACAATAAATGTCGCAACCTATCGGGAAAAACCTTTTTATTAGCAGTAGAAGATTAAAACAATTGCTAAATTTAAATTTAATTTGGCATCATAAAACCTCATTACAAGAGTCAGAGAATCAGAAACTCAACTGTTTTTGACAATTCACTTCCCATTTCCATAGTGCGCAAACACAAGGGAATTATCTCCGTTGATAGAAGGAAGCTGATAACTTCAGTGTCGTCCACCTTTTCAACAGAAATTAAGGAATGGAATAAAACAACGTATAGTGCTCAGAATGGTCGGAAGATTTTCAAAAACAAACACGTGAACTCGCGGAGTGCAACGCACATCATTATGATAAACTTTATTCCCAAACTAGATAAGTAGTTAGTAGAACTAAGTAGTGTAGTATAGAAAACAGTGATGATTGAGGAGTACAAATAGAATAATAAAGGAGGAAAGATATATAGCTCCGTGAGAAAAGAAATAAGAAGAAAAGACTCTAGATTCTCAAAGAAGTATTCTTTCTAAATCCTTTCTCCAAACCTAGATATGACCCCCTATCACATTATTGCTAGGATATAAATCTTAGATTGACTTGAACTAGAAGGGAAGGGATAAACATGTTCAATGAATCCATATACCTACATTTGAGATGCCACCATGCTTCTTTGAACAACTAAAGGGTCCTAAATTATACCATCGTAGAAATTGCTAAAATAATGACAGAAAAATGAAAATTGCAAATAATTATTCCTTGATGACATTTTTCAATTAACCTTGATTCTGCCTGACTAAATCTAAGAAATTTACTGGTAAGAGACTGTTATGAGAATCAAGTGCAATTGCTGACAGTGCCCAACATAAAATCTAATCCCACAGTGACTGTGCCATTAATATATTAAACAAAAGAGTGAATGAAAATAAATTTGTAAAAAATAAAATTACCTTCACTAGTGCACCAATAACACCTAAGCTAGTGAGCCGAAGGTACTCAAAAGGCCTCGACTTGCTGGTCGTGTTAAGAAAAGGGTAAAGATATAGAGGTATATGAGCTGCAAAAACAAAAGTTGGATTGGCTTATAAATCTTCAACGGTTTTAACTCGCAGAAAATCACTAAAACTTCATCTACAAGGTGCCTATAGTCCTTTTCATAAGCAGTATGCAACATAACACTCATTTGGTTCTCCAATAAAATTAGCAGAAAGACTAAAATGAAACAAGTTTTTCAAAGGTTTGAAAACCACTTGCAAAATGACAGCAATAAGAGGCTAATTGATCCAATTTAAGGTTCAGCCACTGGAACCCAACTGATTCAATTCAAGATTCAGCGATTGAAACACAACCAAAAGGTGGTAGCAAAGTGAAATGTGATCAATCAAAATAAAAAGATCAGAAAGATTACCGTTGAGGAACAACATCCTTGTGTCTGGGTGAGAAGCTACACACTATAAAAAAATAAAAAAGAAATACAGGCACCATGAGTAAACCGCAAAAAATAAACAGAAAGTGACAGCCTATTAAACTCAAATTCAATCTAATAAAGTAGATTTAATGGACTCTCGTCCAAATTGAACTAGAAATGGATAGTCTTCATTGAATGAAAATTAGATCCACGTTCAAGCAAGAAATCTACATTCTTTATAATTTCTCAGCCAAACTAAGTAGTTTGTTGATGAGAATTTTCCACACGATTTTATAAATGTAACTGCCGGAGCTATCAAATCTTATTTAAGCATGATATAATATGCATACTAGAAAATAAAACCATGATAGTAAAATAACCCTCAAGTTTCCTTACTGCTTAGTAAAAGTGAAACAGTCACTGCCATAGCTGAAACAATAATTCAGCAAAATTTCTTTGGTTTTCATGAGCATCAAATATGCATATTATTAGTATTTAATTAAGTATTGAAGTTAGGAAGTAATATTGTTCAGTGAAACATATAACATATGAAATTCAAATGTGAAAGTTACTTTGTTATAAATAATAAAAGAAAATGCTTTAACCATTTCCATTCAGTTCTCCTGCTGACTACGGGACCATAATTCTAATTACAAGCAAAACGTAGAACAAGAAATGATAATGAGATTTCACCTGAAGAAGAGCAAGAGCATTGCAAACACGATTTGATTGGGCAGGAGTCAGGTTTGGTGGTGAAAGAACAGGGTAGATCGAAACTATTTCCTTCGAGCAGCAAATATTTCAGATAATGATACCGAAAAAACTACGTAACCAAATAAATGACTGAAAAAAAAATCTGAAATTCATAGCTGAATTCATAACACCCTAGGGTGGGGGAAAATGTAGAGAATAATTAGCACATGGTCCCATAATTTGATCAACACTACTTCAACGCTTTTACAAGAAACATCTCTCTCGATCGCAAATCATGTAGAAACACGCATTACGAAAACATCACTAGAGTTGATTACCAGAATTGGAGAGCGTACATAAATTGAGAACATACCTGTAACAATGCTGCGATGGTACCAAAGGAATTCCACAGCAATGGAGCCAAGTCTTGAAATAATTCCCTCTTCTAAAGAGACATCAGAAACAAACTCAATTTTTTCTCGAAAAATAGAAATAATGCAAAAATGAATCCACATAAAAGGAGAAATATTTGATAAATTTCAAAAGAAAAAACAAGTCCTATGCACATGTCATAAGCGACATTCTTAACTAAAAAGGTAACTAACTGTACACACTGAATATTGATCTTTCTGCCAAGATGTAAGACCTGGATTCATTTATTTCAATATTCAATCGATTATCAAACGGCTGCTTCCATCCAAGGGAGATTTTCAATCTTCCAACATTAGGAAAAAAAAAATCATGTACAATTCTACAGGACCTGGCAGCGATTTAAAAGCTCAACAAAAATCAAGTACCAAAATTTCCATCTCCTATTTCGTAGACTCGGACCAACTGAAAGAACCCTATTCTTATCTACTCAAGCAGCAAAACAAACCGACGACAATCAAAAGCATGAAAATAGAAAAAACCAACACAATCGGAAACTACCTTAGAGAGTTCGAGAAGGGCGTTCTCTCGAAGATCAGGGTTGCTGAGGTCGAGCACCAAGTGCTCAGCCGACGCCATTTTCCGATCCTTCGCCACCGGAATTCCGCCTGCCGTCGCCACACTCTGACCACCAAACGGTGCGTTCAAAGACAGAGATTGAGTCAAATTCGCCATGAAAAAACACAATCTGCTCCTAGCTTTCAATGACTTTCAACGACCGTCTCGCGATTCCCTCTTTGCTTCCTTGAAGGCCGAAGCAGCCGTAAGGAAAGTTTCATCCCACCTCCTCACTCTCAATTTATGGGTAGTCAATCCCGCGCGCTTCACCGGCGCGTGAAATAAGGTTATGAGACCAAGCTAACACATGGAACAAAGCACTTGAAATGGTCCGACTCACGTGCCTTAAAGAGGCCATCGAGTCTTAGTCCCAATAGCCAACTAATAAAACTAACTCCATCGGCTCGCGAGTCTCCAGAGTTAAACGAGCCGAGACACGTCGAGCAAACTGAACGAGTCGAAAGAATCGAGCGATCTATCCAGATTAAACGAACTTAGCTTAGTGCACTAAAATACTTTCGACTCGTATAATCGTAACAATTGAGTTAAAGCGCAATTTAAATTCTAAGTTATTTATTAATTTTATTTTAAATTATTTTTAAAAAAAATAAAATCTCCATTTTTCGTTAATTTGTATTTTAACCCGTTTTATATTTTTTTCGATCAGCTATTTGGTAGTTCCGAAAAGGGAAGAACTCGATCTGAATATTTAAAGATCAGTTCAACTTAAACATTAACTTTCGTTTTTGAACAAAATAAACTTCGAATTTTAAGATTCGTTCTGTTTAAGCACTGAATTTTTTGTAAACAAAACAAACCTAAGAAGAATTTGCCCTCCGAATAAATTGGAACTTGCTTATTTATATATTTTTAAAATTTTAATTTTAAAAACTAAAAAAAAAACAACAAAATCGACAAAAACCAACACAAATCGAGTCTGAACAAACCCGTATCAAGTCCAAACCAAAAAAATCGAAATCCTAAACATAATTGAAAACAAAACGTACAAAATTGAAGAATCAGTTCAATGTTCATTTTATTTACGGTTAAAAATTCAAGATTCATTTTGTTCGGAGATTTAAGTTGAATATGAAAAACACATCATCTCTCAACTAAGGCTGTGACTGGGCTACAATTACTGATACGTCACTATCATCGTCACTCTCCTCAGCTTTTGCCTTCTTTTGTTTGTGATACAAGAAGGCAAACCCGAAGAAAATTTCCATTGCAAGAACAACCAAACACATGCCCACAATAATTCCAATGTATGCCGCTTTCCACGGCATATGGTAAGGCCTTAGAATATTTATTCCTCGAAATATGTTGATTGCAATCACAACAAGCAACACATAGCCCATGAAATGATGATACATGTTCCAATATCGCCGGTACTCGTCCAAATCCTTCGGCTTCCAACGCAAAGAAAGCAACTGTCAAAAACACGATCGAAAGTGTTACACGTAATGTAGTTACCATTATATTAGCTCTGATACGAGTAGATAGATTGAATTTAAGTAAAAAAGTAATTACTTGAGCTCCCGCCAATGTAAAGATGGCGATGCCGAGAGAACGATGGATTGGAAAGGTGTAATTTTTCGAGACAGATCCGAGCCAAATCCCGATGATCCAACCGGAAAATCCGATAATAGTACCGACTATCTGACTCGTGACATGAATTCCCATCCAACTCTTGCATTCTAAGGGTCTATGCCTAAAATACCTTGCCGTTATTGCACCAAAAGGTAGAAGGACACCAAACCCTACAATGTTAAGAATCCCATGCACCTGAAAAAACAAAAAAAATTTCTTTAATAACAACAATATTATCGTATATAATCTTACTCGTTTTTGTAATACAGTAATAATGTTGTTAATCAACTATGTAGTCTAATCTACGTTCACTTCCGATCTTACCTTTGTGAGGTAAATCTTTTTATGTCTGAAGGTATAACTTTTTCCAGTCGCCAAGTTCACGATGTCTGTACTGTCCATGTTCTGCAGAGTCACAGGGTGATTTTTCGGCCTGTCTCCCTCGATTTCGAATCCGATTTGCCAGACCATATTCATCGCCGAAACATTGAAAGTTTCGTTAGACACCACCAGATTTGCGAAAATGGCGTGGTAGTCGATCGAACTCACGTACTCGAATCTCATGTTCTTCACTTCACTGATCGGCATCGGCGATATTTCGCAGCCGAGCTTGGTGTCTCTGGTTAAGTTGTAAGTGTCGCAGTGCAAAGTTCCGTTTGGGTATTTGATTCCGATTATGGCGTTGGTTCCGATCATTTGAGCACTTTTTGGGTTTACTCCCCAGGCTAGCCAGCCCTTCTTTGCGTTCATCGGGGCGGCGAAAATGACGTCGACGATCTGAATTTCGGAGCTCACGTTGAGGTAGTTCCATCCTATTTCGGCTCCTATAGTGTCGAGTTTCTGGCATTGCTGCGTTATGTTTCCGTTTCTGTTTCTGATGAAGCTTTCGAATGCGCCGCTGCAAGGATGCGAGTCGACCATGGCGGAGAGAAAGAGCAAGAAGAAAAAGAGGGAAATGGGTTTGGAGAGGTAAGTTGCAGAGTTTGGTCCTGCAGAAGAAGAAGAAGAAGCCATTGTTGACTGTTGAGTACTTCTGTACTTAGTATTACTATCCTTTTTAACATATTATTGAGGAATCATGGTTTTCGTAGATCAATCATCTTCCCTTTTAGTGCATTGGAAGCATAGCATAATATAGGATAATTTCTTTATAAGGTAACGAACCTATTTAACACGTGTTATGTCGTCTTCACTTCACTTTTATACTTTGTGATCTTTAGGCATAATTAAATGAGTTAGAATAAGAACTCGTTGTTTTCTTTTGTTTTCGTCAACTACACGTACAATTTCTGTCATCGAATTATCCAAATATTGAGCTCGTTTTTTGTGGAGTTTCACTTCTGTTGACAAGATATTGTTCGTTTTCAATCGAAATACGAGTATATTTTTATTTTTGGTCTTATTGTCCATCTTTTCAAGTTTCATTTTCTTTCTTCTTGATTAAAATTAAATAAAACGTAATGTAATTGAAAATTTATGTAGTTAGCATTCATAATGTAATAATAAAAACGAATGTGAAAAAAAAATGAACAACACCGAGACTTAAGTGAAAAGTTATAACAAAAAAACACGAGTATAAAATTGAAATTCCCTTAACCAAAATAGTAATACGACTTTTATGTATTGTTGGAAATCAAACAAAAATACGAAAAAAAATAACAAAATTGAACACCGAGATTTTATAGGGTAAATAATAAAAGAAAAAAAAAATCACAGGTATAGAAGAAAATTTCATTGACCAAAATTAAAATACAAAATGAGTTTTATAACTCAAACACACGCGTATTGCAATCTTAAAATTGAGATTCATGATGCAAACTCGTGCACTCGGTCCAAATAAAAGTCAGGTCATACCTGGTGACCAATGATGGTTTGAATATCACGACATTTATAATTTTGTTTTAGCATTTTTATTATACTATTGTTTTCAATTTGAATATAACTGAATTATCGATCCCACCAAGCTGTAACACATGATTTGCCTTTATGAAACATGCTTAATATGACAACTTTAAAAGAAAAAAAACTTGACACCAAAAATATTATCATTTTTTATTTTTATTTTTATTTGTTTTAACAGTTTTCCAAATTAGCCATTAATAATACAAGCAAGGGTCCAAATTCAATTCAATTCACAATTTGGAGAATAAAATAATTAATAATGTTACGTTGATTATCTTATTTTACTTTCGAGTTGATGACGTGATAAATAATAATTGATGCAATTAATATAATAATCATTAATTGCACAAATAATTGTTTGACACGTCAACAAATATTGTGAAATAAAAGAAAAACAAATAAAAATGGAATCGCATCATTTCTATTCATTGGTATACCATATAAATAGGTAGATTTACAATGTAATAATGCAAAAGAAAAGACATAAAATATGCAACTAATTAAGACAAGAATAGCTATTGATTACACGTAGAAGATACTAAATAAAAAGAAACTAATTTATCTTAAATTATGGTAACTAATATACTTGAGAATAGGAACACGTGAGTCAACAGGTTGAATTCGTCTAACACACCCCTTCAAGTTGGAGTTGAGTTTGAAATAGCAAGCACACCCAACTTGCGAAGTATGCAATGAAAGTCGTTTGCTCCAAGCGGTTTAGTAAATATGTCAGTTAATTGGTCGTTAGAGTGTATGAAGGACAGAGTAATGAGACCTACCAGTATTTTTTCAAGGACGAAGTGACAAGCAATTTCAATGTGTTTAGTTCGGTCATGAAACACTGGATTAGAAGCTATGTGAAGAGCGGCTTGGTTGTCACAATAAACCGAAACTGGATGTGAGTGATCAACACCGAGATCATGAAGCATATAACATAACCATTGTAATTTGGATGTTAAAACCGCGAGAGCCCGGTATTCAGCCTCAGCGGATGATAGAGACATAGTTGGTTGTTTTTGGGATTTCTAAGAAATATGACTAGAGCCAAGCATGACAAAATAACCAGTGGTCAAACACCGAGTGGTGGGCAACCAGCCCACTTTGAGTCAGCGTAGCCAACAAGAGAGAGAGAACTAGTGGCAGAAAGAAAAAGATCATGACCAATACTACCTTTGAGATAGCGTAAAACACAATGCGCAACATCCAGATGAGTCGAATGTGGATGTTGCATGAATTGACTAAGAGTGTTGACCGCATATTGTATATCAGGTCGAGTAACTATTAAATAGAGAAGACGATTGATAAGGCGTCGATAGACTTGCGGGTCGGGAATAGGAGTTCCATAAGAAGAACGAAATTAAAGATGTTGTTCTATAGGAAAGACAGAGGTGCGAAAACCAAGCAGCCCCGAGTCAGACAAAATATCAAGGGCATATTTCCTTTGACAAAAGAAAATCCCACGGTTTGAGCGTGAAACCTCAATGCCCAAGAAGTAATGGAGTGGGCCGAGGTCCTTGATTGAGAAAGATTGTGCCAAAAATTCTTTAACCTTTGAGATTTCAGCATCATTATTCCCAATGATAATAATGTCGTCAACACGAACAAAAACAGAAGTATGATGACGACGATAAGTAAAAAGGCTGTAATCTGAGATAGATTAACAGAAATCTTTTTGAATGAGTGTGGAAGAAAATTTGGTGAAAGGCTTGTTTCAAACCTTATAATGATTTATGAAGTCTACAAACACGAGTAGCAGGTTTATCCAAGAACCCGGGTGGTAGTTTCATGTAGACTTCTTCATCAAGGTCACCTTGGAGAAATGCATTATTGACATCAAGTTGATGTAAGGGCCAACCGTGAATTGCCGCAAGAGAGAGAGAAGAAGACGGACAGTGATGAGTTTGGCTACTGGAGCAAACATATCATGATAATCAACACCTTCTACTTGGGTATAACCTTTGGCAACTAACCGTGCCTTGTAACGTTCAATGGATCCGTTAGACTTATATTTGATTTTATACGCCCATTTACAACCAACCGATATCATGTTAGGAGGAAGAGAGCAAAGAGTCCAAGTATTATTTGACTCAAGAGCCTGGATTTCAGTAGCCATAACATCACGCCAATGAGCAGATTTCATGGTTTGAGAAAAAGATCGTGGTTCATTATTGGTGAGGATGGTGGAAAGAAATGTTTGATGAGAAACACTGAAGGTGGACAAAGAAAAAAAATTATCAAGGGGAAACTTGGTGGAAGAAGAAACTTGATTACATATTATAACGCTTAAATTTAAAAATCTTCAATTGAAATTCCTAATTTTGGAAACTCTAAATTTTCTCCCAAAATTGATTTAAAATCGAGCGCTAAATCATAATTTAAAAATTTTAATATTAACTGAAAATTTTAATTTCGCTGAAGCTTTGTAATATAATCATTAAGATGAAGAGGTAGACCCCGATTACGTTTAGGATTAATATAAAGCGGCAGGAGTGGCACAATCACGCTAGAAAAGAGAGAGTTTGTTGGAAGATTTTCAACAAGCGGAATAAGATTCGAAATAAGTGAGGATGGTGTAGTTGGAGATGGAACATCGTTGGTGGGAACCAAGTTTCTGACAGGATGATATTTTAATTATCATGAGTATTATCAATTTTCGTGATGGATATAAGTGGGACGGAATATCGAGAATCTAAATCACGATATGGAAAAATAGATTCATGAAACACCACGTCACGAGATACATATATTTTATGAGATTAAAAATCATATATATGATATCCTTTTTGCCCGAAAAGTAACCGACAAACATGCCCGATTTTGCACGTTGATCAAACTTATGCCGAATGTTCATATTTTTAGCGAAACACAAACAACCAAAAACTCGATAGAAAAAAAAGTAAAAAAAAAAAAAAAAAAAAAAAAAAAAAAAAAAAAAAAAAAAAAAAAAAAAAAAAAAAAAAAAAAAAAAAAAAAAAAAAAAAAAAAAAAAAAAAAAAAAAAAAAAAAAAAAAAAAAAAAAAAAAAAAAAAAAAAAAAAAAAAAAAAAAAAAAAAAAAAAAAAAAAAAAAAAAAAAAAAAAAAAAAAAAAAAAAAAAAAAAAAAAAAAAAAAAAAAAAAAAAAAAAAAAAAAAAAAAAAAAAAAAAAAAAAAAAAAAAAAAAAAAAAAAAAAAAAAAAAAAAAAAAAAAAAAAAAAAAAAAAAAAAAAAAAAAAAAAAAAAAAAAAAAAAAAAAAAAAAAAAAAAAAAAAAAAAAAAAAAAAAAAAAAAAAAAAAAAAAAAAAAAAAAAAAAAAAAAAAAAAAAAAAAAAAAAAAAAAAAAAAAAAAAAAAAAAAAAAAAAAAAAAAAAAAAAAAAAAAAAAAAAAAAAAAAAAAAAAAAAAAAAAAAAAAAAAAAAAAAAAAAAAAAAAAAAAAAAAAAAAAAAAAAAAAAAAAAAAAAAAAAAAAAAAAAAAAAAAAAAAAAAAAAAAAAAAAAAAAAAAAAAAAAAAAAAAAAAAAAAAAAAAAAAAAAAAAAAAAAAAAAAAAAAAAAAAAAAAAAAAAAAAAAAAAAAAAAAAAAAAAAAAAAAAAAAAAAAAAAAAAAAAAAAAAAAAAAAAAAAAAAAAAAAAAAAAAAAAAAAAAAAAAAAAACCGAAAAGTAACCGACAAACATGCCCGATTTTGCACGTTGATCAAACTTATGCCGAATGTTCATATTTTTAGCGAAACACAAACAACCAAAAACTCGCATAGAAGAATATGTTAGAATTGTACCGAGTAGTATTTCATGAGGAGATGTCATGTTTAGAAGCGAGGTTGACATTTTATTGATGATGAATGTAGTAGTGAGAATACATTCGCCTCAAAACGAAAGTGGTAAACCGGCTTGAAACCGAAGAGCACAGGCAACATCAAGTAAGTGACGATATTTCCTTTCAACAACTCCATTTTGTTGGGGTGTTGCAATGCAACTTCTTTGATGATTGTTATGCATCCAATTTTGAATTTGTTTAGAGAGAAATTCCGAGCCATTATCGGACCGAATAGATTGGAGTTGCGGAAGGAAAATACCCCAATTTCCAGAGTTGATGCTCGTTATTTTCTTATTAAAATGCCGATTTATTTAATTAAAAAATTGACTGAGCATTGAAAACGTTTCCGATTTATTTTTCATTAAATATATCCAAGTACAACGCGAATAGTTATCCACAATGGTTAAAAAATAACGAGAACCCGTTTTTGATGGTGATGAAAAAGCATCCCAAATGTCAACATGTATTAATTCAAAACAATGAGAAGAATATGATGTACTTATTAAAAAAGGAAATCGTGCTTGTTTTGCTTGTGGGCATACATTACAACAAAATTTTTATTTACAACAATATTAGGAAATTTGCTAATAAAAAAACTAAAACAAGACTTTGATGGAGGTTCAAAGCGAGCATGCCATATATCAAAATTATTATAAATTTTAAAAGAAAGTGCAAATTTATGAACTGAAGGTGGATCAAGATAGAAGAGTCCATCTCGGGCACTAGCCCGACCAATCGTCTTCTTCATTACGTGGTCTTGAAAGTAACAACCAGAAGAAGAAAAAACTACATCACAATGAGTTGGTTTTGTCAATTGTGAGATGAATATAATATTAAATCTGAAAGATGAGATATAGAAAACATTGGTGAGTGTCAAATTAGAAGAATAACACATAGTGCCTATATGTGTGACATTAGCTTGGGAACCATCAGACAATGTAACAAATATTCCTTTTGTTACAATGGTATAAAAAGAAAAAAATGAAAGAGACATGCAAATATGATTTGATGCACCAGAATCAATTATCCAACGACAATTAAAAGAAGTTAGTGCTATGCCTGCAAGATTGGCGAATGACCCACCTGATTCATTTTGAGTAATGAATTCAAGCAGTTTGTTGTGATGACCCATATGTGCACGACTGACCCGTATACTAGATCCGGCCCCGGATGGCAGTGCGTCCGCGTGGGAAAAAGGCCGGTGAAGGGGATAGGTCGTAATGTGGGGGGTTGTCACAATCCCACATCGCTTGGAGAAGTATGTGGAAATGAAACATATGTAAAGAGACCCTCCCAAGATAGCAAGACGCGTTTTGGAGCACAATTAGCAACGAATCCCATAAGAACTCCGAAGTTAAAAGTGCTTCGGCGATAGTAGTACCAGGTTGGGTGACTGACTGGGAAGTCCTCGCCAAACAAAGCCGTGAGGGGAGGATATTGGGCCACGACCCAATCCCTAGAGCGGACAATATCTTACTGAGAAAATGAGTCGTTACAAATGGTATCAGAGCCTGTACCCAACCGGAAATGTGGCCAACGAGGACGTTGGGGCCCCGAGGGGGGGGTGATTATGATGACCCATATGTGCACGACTGGCCCGTATACTGGATCTGGACTCGGATGGCGGTGCGTCCGCGCAGGAAAAAGGCCGGTGAAGGGGGTAGGTCGTAATGTGGGGGTCATCATAATCCCACATCGCTTGGGAAGTATGTGGAAATGAAACATATGTAAAAAGAGACCCTCCCAAGATAGCAAGATGCGTTTTGGAGCACAATTAGCAACGGATCCCATAAGAACTCCGAAGTTAAAAGTGCTTCGGCGAGAGTAATACCAGGTTGGGTGACCGACTGAGAAGTCCTCGCCAAACAAAGCCATGAGGGGAGGATATTGGGCCACGACCCAATCCCCAGAGCGAACAATATCTTCTTGGGAAAATGGGTCGTTACATTTGTTGTATTGTTCTGGAGTCAATTGATTTACTGTCAAAGCAATAGATGATGATGTCAGCTGAGATTTCTTGCCTTGTTTATTAGAGAAGCCATGAATTTGATAATATGTAGCATTTGTGTGGCCATGTTTATTGCAATGGTCACAAAATGGACGTGAGCGCTTGCTATTTGCCCCGAGAATATTGCTTCGAGGCTTGAAGTGCAGCAGAATTGATAGTAGGGTTCACCCGAATGGTAATTTCTTGTTGTTTTTCTTCTTTGTGTACCATATTATTGATACGCTGAACCGATCGAAAATGGTCCATCAAGAGAATTTGGCTTCGAATAGTCGAGAAATTATCATGAAGTCCTTGAAAGAATTCCATTGATAGATCTTGATATTGTTGATCGATGATTACCTTGGAATTGGCACAGATACAAGGAGAGATTGGAGAAATAAAGATGAGCTCGTCCCATAATGATGTCAACTGTGTAAAATAATAAGATACAGACTTACCTTCCTGTTTGAGAGCACAAATTGATTGCTTCAACTGATATATTTTTGGCGCATTCTATTGAGAATATCGCTTCTTCAAATCTGCCAAAACTTGTGCAGCTGTTTCGGCGTACAAGATGCTTGAACGAATCTCGGGTTAGATAGAGTTGAGGATCCAACTCCCAACCAAATCGTTGCATCGTTGCTAATTGAGAATCTCATTCTGGTTCTCTGGAATTGATATGCATCCGTCGACGAATCCAAGCTTGCTCTTGGCACGAAAAGTCATTGTAATGCTCGACTCCATGAACCGTAATTGTCGCCGGTGAGGAGAGAAGTGACAAGGATCATGGAGGGACTGTCCAAGTGGTGAATTGCATACAAGTCTGCTTGGATAATAGGAAAAGAAAAGTTGGACGCAGATGAGATGGTGTTTGGCAGGTCACTCATGTTGAAGCTTGATGAAATTGTTTATGACTCTGATTCCATGTGAAATAAAAGGAAAACAAATAAAAATGGAATCACATAATTTATATTCATTGGTATGCCATATTAAATAGGCAGATTTACAATGTAATAATGCAAAGAAAAAAGCATAAAATATGCAACTAATTAATATTAGAATTGCTACTGATTACATGCAGAACATACTAAATAAAAAGAAACTAATTTATCTTAAATATAGTAACTAATAAACTAGAGAATAAGAACACGTGAGTCAACAGGTTAAATTGGTCTAACAAATATATTTAGAGAGTAATAATAAACGTAAAACATTACTCATAAATAAGCTACGTGAAATTTCATACCATGGAATGAGCATTCAAAATGTAACAAGGAAGATATATATGCTAGATGTCTATTCTTCGTCACTCGGGTCACTTTTAAATATAAATTTTTTCTTGGTTTGTTCCTTTTCCTTACCTGTCACTAAACTTCTGCTTTGATTTTTATTGTTCAAACAATAAATATGAAAGCAAGTGATAGATAATTGGATGTAGATTCCTGTAATAAAATACAACTCAATTTTCTCATCCTATAAGTATGCACTCTAATTTTAGTTTCTATAATTTTTTTTATAGCAAAAGATAACGTCAAGTTTATTTTTTAATTCTACAATTTAATCTCATTTTTTGACGTAATTTTTATATATTATTCATTAATTGATATAATAATTAAATAATATAAATAATTAAATATAAATAATTAAAATTAAATATAAATAATTAAAATTAAATATAAATAATTAAAATTAAATATAAATAATTAAAATTAAATATAAATAATTAAAATTAAATATAAATAATTAAAATTAAATATAAATAATTAAAATTAAATATAAATAATTAAAATTAAATATAAATAATTAAAATTAAATATAAATAATTAAAATTAAATATAAATAATTAAAATTAAATATAAATAATTAAAATTAAATATAAATAATTAAAATTAAATATAAATAATTAAAATTAAATATAAATAATTAAAATTAAATATAAATAATTAAAATTAAATATAAATAATTAAAATTAAATATAAATAATTAAAATTAAATATAAATAATTAAAATTAAATATAAATAATTAAAATTAAATATAAATAATTAAAATTAAATATAAATAATTAAAATTAAATATAAATAATTAAAATTAAATATAAATAATTAAAATTAAATATAAATAATTAAAATTAAATATAAATAATTAAAATTAAATATAAATAATTAAAATTAAATATAAATAATTAAAATTAAATATAAATAATTAAAATTAAATATAAATAATTAAAATTAAATATAAATAATTAAAATTAAATATAAATAATTAAAATTAAATATAAATAATTAAAATTAAATATAAATAATTAAAATTAAATATAAATAATTAAAATTAAATATAAATAATTAAAATTAAATATAAATAATTAAAATTAAATATAAATAATTAAAATTAAATATAAATAATTAAAATTAAATATAAATAATTAAAATTAAATATAAATAATTAAAATTAAATATAAATAATTAAAATTAAATATAAATAATTAAAATTAAATATAAATAATTAAAATTAAATATAAATAATTAAAATTAAATATAAATAATTAAAATTAAATATAAATAATTAAAATTAAATATAAATAATTAAAATTAAATATAAATAATTAAAATTAAATATAAATAATTAAAATTAAATTAAGCCCATAAGAAAATCCATCTACATAGCGCTTGGAGCTGTCGACATACGTTGTGCGTTTGTTAACATTGCTTTTTATAATTAACACACCCTCTCCATCGAAAGACGGACAGAACAGAAATTTGCTTGCTGCAAACCCTGGTCTCTCTCTCTCTCTCTCTCTCTCTCTCTCTCTCTCTCTCTCTCTCGCTATTTCGTCTGCTCAGCCGGACGGTGAGAAGCAATGGATTTAGCGGTGATCGGCCGACATGCTCTGCTCTTCGACGACGATGCGGCCGCCGCTTTTATTAACTCGAGCGAAGCGCTTGTCGAGTGGAATTCGCTCTCTATAGATCGCTATGATGTGCGGCACCTCCTTTCAGATCTTCCTCCTCGCAAACGACGACAATCTTCACCGCCTCATCCTGATGCCTCTCTCTTATCGGAGCTTGATCACGAGCGTTATCTTGATTTGCCATCTCCGTCGGATGTTGAGGAACAAGGTAGGTTGAGAATTATGTGTTGAATGAGTTTTATGTATCTGTATCTATGTCTTCGTTTTTTTTGCGTTGAAGTTGTGAGAGAAGAAATCATGATTTGGTTTTCGAGTGAAGTGGTGGAATTTGACCGAGAGATGACCTAGGATTTATGTTAATACGGATTGGGAAGAAGCTAAACCCGTTTGAGCGATAATTTTTATTCATAAACCTCTTTTGTTGTTGTTTTTTTATTGAGATAATAGTGTACAATGTTGAAGTTACATTGAAATTTCGCTGAAGAATGTAATGACTTTATAAATTGATCCACAGAGAAGTTTCTGCCATGTTGATGGACTTGTATGGAAGAATATTTGTATAATACAAGGTCTTGAAACTGAGAAGAATTATTTAAGATATTCGGGACACTTGTTTCACAGAATGAAATGGCTTCATAAAATAAGCTCAGAGGCGTTTGTGCCATCTTGATGGACTTGGATGGAAGAATGTTTATACATGTTTTGAAAGAAAGAAGAAGTATTGTTTGAGATATTCACGTCATTTGATGGGTTTTGGTTTTGAGAATGAAACTGTGACCGTTTATCTTGGTCTTGGCTTGTGATTAGGCTGTGCAGTGGGAGAGAATTGTTTTATGTTTTATCTATGTTATATGCTTTGCTCCACTTTTCACCATTCGCAGGATGGAATATAATTTATCAACTGTTTCATCTATGGGAGGGACAAGTAAGAATATTGTACCCATTCTTAATTTTTGTTTGTTTAACTCTCTTTTCTCTCGTTTGTCTCCAATGTCATTGTTTTTCTGTTTTGTTTTTTTTTTTTATTGATAATGCCCATGTTAGTAGATAGAATGGTTTTGCAGGTAGACTCATCGAGTATATGTTTTTTTTTTCCTTTTTAAAATTTTCAGCTATGGCTAGTGATGTAGTACCCCCAGATGCTGGTGGCTTTCACGCTGTTTCATTTTCATATGGAAACCCTGATGAATCAAATGACCTTAAAAGTAATGATGCTCATTCTGGTTATAATCCACCTTTCCCGGTGCCAGAAAGTTTATTTCAGAACCTGGTAAGTACATACACCTATCCAATATATAAACTCAGAGTTGTGTCTTTTTTTATTTATTATTTTTATTTCACCTTTAGTGATAGCTGGATGATTTTCGGTTCCACTCTTATCCAATGTGGCCAAGTGATAATTGTGTAAATTGCATGGTTTTTTCTAAGGCTTATCATGTCTAAGTTTCAGATGCTCGAAGGAGGTTGGAGTTCTTGGGATCCAAGGTTGCCTTTCATGGGCACCTTGTTTCCTTTTCGTTTCTTGACCACGTGGCTGTGCAGGTGGGATTAGGATGATAGTAATTCATTTGCTTTATCAGAAATCTTAACCACTTGAGAGCAAATCGGATGAAACATCTTCATAGAGTTCTGTTTCTTGATCTTTATGGTTCATAATGTGAGGTTCATTGGGTATATCTTCTGTTATTTACAAATGTTTGAGCATTTTCTTGTGGGGAGTAGTGTACTTGTGAAATCTCACATGCTGAGGAAAACTTTTTCCCTTTTGATTTCCCTGCAGCCTCCAACAGAAAAAGTACATCAGATTATTGCCAGAACTGCCTTATTTGTTAAAAAACACGGTGGCCAGTCAGAGTTTGTTTTGCGGGTAAAACAAGGAGACAACCCTGCTTTTGGGTTTTTGATGCCTGACCATCATCTTCATGTATACTTTAGGTTTCTTGTTGAACATCATGAACTTCTAACATGTGACGCAAATGAAAAATTGACAAAAGAGAAAGAAGCTAGTAGTGGTGCTTTATCTTTGCTTGGCTCTGTGTATGGGACTGGCGAGGATGAAGATGTTGCTGAGGAAAGTTATAACACCCAAATAAACAAGTCTGAGGATGCTGTTGATGTTAGTAATTCACTTATTTCTCAACAATCAGAACAGACACAATCTTCCACAAATAATTCTGGGAAGCCTGTGGTACAGTCTAAGAAACCAGTTTTTTCTTTGAAGGAAAATGACCTGAACAACAGACAGACTTGTGCAAGTTCTGTTAAAGGTAGAAGTGCAATTAAAAGCAGCACTGCCTCTTTACTTAGTCCTTCAATTGACAAGTCTGAACCTTCTGCTTTGCTTGGCACATCTAAAGTTGAACTACCTATTTTGGAGCCTCCATCTGACATTAAGAAAGTGGTTGATAAGATAGTTGAGTTCATTCTAAGGAATGGAAGACAATTTGAGGCAGTTCTTGCTGAGCAGGATCGAAGTCATGGAAGATTTCCGTTTCTTCTGCCATCTAACCATTATCATCCTTACTATTTAAACATCCTTAAAAAGGCACAAGAGGTAAAATCTACTTTACTCTTTTTTGTTGTGTTTGATCTTCAGATGCAAAAATAGTGTTAGTATTAGAAGAGTGAATGAATTCAAACGTTTATTATCAAGAAACAATGTTGTGGTAACCATTATTTTCGTTTCATTCTTGCTATTAACAAAAACCAAGTTTGCGCATCCTTAAAAGTTGCCTTTAGTTTACTAATTACCCTGAGGCTTTGTCTTTTACTTAATGAACATTTACATTTTTACCTATAATTCAACTTATTTGGCCTTCTGTTTGCAAGTCTAAGCTTTCCAGCAAGGGTCTTATTTCGGAAAAACACGAGTCTTTTGGACGTGGAATTGACAAGAAAAGTGCTGCTTCATTAAGAGAAAAAGTTGGTTCATCTTTGAAATCAACTGATGATGATATACCATGTGACTATGAAAGAAAGGACAAGTTTAAGATGGTGATTGGAAAATCAAAAAAGGAAGGTCTAGATGTACCTTCAAAACCCAACCTGCCACCAGCCGAATTCACTGTAGATGCAGCAGCTGCAGCTGCTATTCTTCAGGCTGCCACACGGGGAATTAAGAATTCTAGTTTAGAAAATTTTTCTAAGACATCATTAATAGGATGTGGTCATACCTCAAGCATCGGAAGCCTCTACTCATCTCAACCTGGATCTTCTATGCTTAAATTGGATCAGAAAGGAGAATCTGGTGTGCCTGTCTCAGTTGGAAAAGCTATTGCAGAGACGGGCAAGATTGCTGGTGTTAGTGAGGCTGACTCTTCTGAACATGAGAAGAATTTGAAGAAGGCTGAAAGATTGAAACGTGCAAAGATTTTTGCAACAATGATAAAAGGTGGTTCTGTACCACTGAAAACAGAACCAGGAAGGGGGCTTTCAGTCGAACCTCTTGGCTCAGGGACTTCTACACCAGTTGCTGAGGCTACAGGCCTTGTGGGTAAAGAAAGAGAAGGAAGTTCTGATCCGTTCAAGTCTTCAAAGTTCGAAAAGAACAATTCTGACTCAAATAATGAACGGAGATCAAAGAGGAGCTACCGATCTAGAGCTGATAGACCTGGTAGTGATATGGAAGGAAGTGAGAAGGAAGAAGAAGAAGTAAAAAGGGAACATAAACACTCTAGGAAGAAGCACCGTTCTCATCGATCTTCACACAAGCACAGGAAAAGGCACTCCTCCAAGCATAATGGCTCATCAGATTGTGAACTTCAGGATAAGCAAAGGGACTCATCCGATGATAATCATGGACGTTCTAAATCCAGACGTCGGAATAAGAACACCAAGGACGAGAAACAGTCTAAACACGAGAGCTCCACCGAAGAGGAACGATGGAATTCCCGAAGTAAGCACAAGAATTATGGGTCTTCTGGCGATGAAAGTCCGCATCGAAGAAGGGCCTCAAAGAGAAAGACGGTTCACTCTACAGATTTGGAGGAGGGAGAGATAAATTCATCAAAGGCTAGCAAAATCGAGACTGGCAGCTGGGATCCTTCCGAAAGCTTTGCAAAATTCAACAATGGTATACGGGCTCAATCAGAGCCGTCAAATACCGTTGAAGCACCCGAAGATCTTAAAGCCAAAATCCGAGCAATGCTTATAGCAACATTGTGAATAGCAACCACAGCATTTGCACTGGACTGGGTTCATCTCTGTGCAAGGAATATCATGTATGATTCATCCTCTACACTAGATTCAGAGGAAATAGGTACCATCTTGATCACTGTACTTTCTATTTCAGTTTTACTAATTTAGAGTCTAAAATACTATCATTTTCTTCCTCTTTATTGAAGAAACTAAGCCTAATTGAACTTTCCTTTTATTTAGAAGAACTGATTACCAAAATATCAAAAGTTTATAGACCAAAAATATTAGAAATAGACTAATGTATGTTATCCCAAATCTAGGAAAACCCGGAATCCGGTTTAGTTTTGGTTATGGTCTCTCTTTTTATCGGTTTGGTTCGTTTCTGGTTAAAACCAAACAGGACCGACCTTGTTTTTACTGCACTGGAAGAGGAATTACAATGAAAATTAGGGGTGGGAAAACTGATTTTGAAACCTAATCTAATCAAGATTTTTGGTTCGGTTTTCGGTTCCTTTTTCAACCCCGATCAAAACCGAATTGGATTTACAATATTTATGTAATTTTTTAAATTTTAATATTGAAAATTACAAATTTTAAAATAAACAAGACAAAATTGAGTTAAAATTGGACAAAGACACAAAACCGAGATCAAATAAAAAAAAAGAAGAAGAAAATCGAGAACCGAAACTGATCCAAGTAAAATTAAAAATATCGGTCTGGTTTTCGTTTGGTTTTGAAGACCGACTGATTCGGTCTCGGTTTCTAGAAATCTGAATTGGAACTGTCGATTCAGTTTCAATTGGGTTGGAACTGAACTATAAAAATACATGAAATATAAGATTTAAAAGTTACACGTTGAGCCCACAACAAAACGATGCAAATATTTCGAAGAGCTCCAATACACATAATATATAAAGTAAAATATGTTAGGCTTCATGATTTTATTTTATTTTATTTTACAAATAAAAATAATAATAATTTTGGTCCAAAGTTAAAAAGCTTTCTTCCCACCCAATGATTTGAATGCTATTATTTCAACTAATAAGTTAAATGTCAACTCTTTTAATTTGTATTATTTAATTAATTCATTTTTTATAATATATTGTTTGGTTAGAAACTCAAACTACTTTGTATTATCTGATTTTCAATAGCTTATGACTAACAAGCAATTAGAGAGCTTAGGAAGACCTAATGACAATAAAAAAAAAGGAAGAATATAAAATAGCATAAATTTAACAATTATAAGAGTTATATATTTAATAATTGTAACGATCTACCCTTTTGTACGAGTGAACCGTGCGGCCCGACCGCCAGCCCAGCCCCCTTTATTGAGACTGAATTGTACTCATGATCTTTTTCCAGCTAGCATGGAACTTGCACATTAGCCCAGTGCATAGACTCTAGGTACCCAAGTTCGACTCTTGGGAAGGACAAAAATTTTCATGCTAGCTAGAACAGGATCATGAGTACATTTTAGTCTCGATAAAGGGGACTAGGCTGGCGGTCCCCGATGTT
This sequence comes from Begonia masoniana, assembly GCA_022432975.1. Lineage (NCBI taxonomy): Eukaryota > Viridiplantae > Streptophyta > Magnoliopsida > Cucurbitales > Begoniaceae > Begonia > Begonia masoniana. Next base: position 43,551,151 of record CM039514.1, on the reverse strand, counting down.
GGGCCGCACGGTTCACTCGTACAAAGGAGTGGATCGTTACAATAATAATTGTATATTTAAACCTATTAAAATAATCAATTATGGTTTAATGTTATTATGTATCAGACATCTAATAAAGTGCGAGACTTTCATGTGTAGAAATCCGCTAACGAGACTTTAGTATAATAAAACCCGACATATAAGTTATGCCTTTAGGGTTTATGGTTCTCACGATAAATAGTCAGTTGTTTCTATTCTCTTTAAGTTATCTCATGTTTATTCATAGAAGTGTGATAATTATAAATAATTTAAGGTGATTATCAACGCTTACCTGACTGATTTTGACTTTCCCTATATTTCCAAATAACATTTCGGCTCCTTCGACTATTTTCAATTGCGTAAGTTTTGGAATTTTTGACTATACTTCTACAATTAAATATATTTAAAATTAATTATTCACTAGTTTCATATTAAATAACTATTATATCTTGAATATTTTTTTTACTTAATTTCTTATTTAAATTAAAAAAAAAAACAAATGTTTCTAGGGTTAAAAATCTTTAACCCTAGCAATTACTAGATGATTAAATGTTATTATTATTTGAAGAAAATAATAATTTCCTAATTTATTTTAGGATTAAGTGCAAAAAAAAAAAAGGCTGAACTATCTAAAAAGTGCAGAAAAAAGCTTAAAGTTTGGAAAGTGTAAAATAAAGCTTCGGGGGTGACCACTGACCCTCCGCAGAGGGTGCAGCGGGTACCCGCCCCATTGAGCGGGTACCCGCCTGAAGCACCCGCGTGACCCTCCGCATACGCATTTAGTTGGCACTAAAATTAGTTTTTAAAAAAAATACTAAACGATATGCAATTTATTTACAATTTTTATCACATGTTCTCCATATTATGAAAAGATAATCTGAAAATTTTTGTGATTTTCTAACACTTGTACGATTTATTGTAAGTTTATTTAATTATTTTATAAAATAATTATAATAAATCATGCAAGTGTTAGAAAATCACAAAAAATTTTAGATTATTTTTTCATGTTAAAGAAAACATGTAGTGAAAATTTCAAGTAAACTTAATATCGTTTGATAGTTTTGTAAAATTAATATATAAAGTAAAGAATAAACTAAGATTAATTT